>JAMPIV010005279.1:0-136862 GCA_024509875.1 Oreohelix idahoensis | reverse complement strand
CTGCTGGGGAAGTTGCTGCTGAGATGCTCACTCCTGATGATGGTGGTACAGTGAAAGCTGAAACTGCAAGTAGCGTCAGTTCTTTAATGAAACCAACAATGGTTTTACGATAATTTGTCAGCTATCATACATTAAATAGAATTGGGTTCGTGAATAATGTTGCACATAACGAAAGTAGAATTGTTCGGGAAGGCCCGCAGCATGTCTTTTGGTTTTTGGGCAGCGTTTGTATTATTTAATGTTAGCTTTCTACAAGGCGGTCAGCTCTTATTGTAGCTCTATGTACCCTGGCCAGGGAAAAGGAAACTGATGATTATGAACTATATAATGTCTACCTCACTTCTTCATAGCCGTTATAGACGTAGGCTCCAAAAGATGAGAAATTTAAAAGTCGGTTGTGGTTGATTGCTGTGTCTCTAAAGATATCCCATTGTTTGCTTCTTTTCGATATTGTTGTTGTAGATATCGCTAGGAAAAAGCCGGAAAATTCAACTTGGTCTGTGCCTGATGCCTTTGTTCCACCAAGTATAATATTTTATTTATTCGCGAAATGAACGTTGTTGATGCCGCTTCGTGACGGCTGGAAACTGTATTTGTTCGGGGGTTGATATATTTGTTCCGGGACGTCATCATCATGATCACTAAGTACCATGCTTGGTGGTACTGTTGTTGTTTAACTAGGGCTGCTGAACGCTCTTTTGCAGTCAATACCAAGCTGAAGACTCCTTAATGTTATCTACGCTGTAGATCTAGGCTTTTCTTGTGGTTTCTCTGCCATTCCGAAACGTGTTGAGTTGAAGTCATGAGCTCCAGTTTCTCCAGCCTGGCCTGCATTTAAAGGATCATATGGTCCCAAGGTAGGAGGAAGAAGCGTCTGGCATACTGTGCAATCCTCGCCATCCACGGGGCTCTCCAAATATGCAGAGCTAAAATGTTGTGTTCTGGTTCTGGGCTCTCCCAAGGAATTGTCACGTCCTCAGCATAGCCACTTCTCAGCTTCCCCTGCCTATCATTGGTCCATAGCGAGATCCTCCTGCAAGCAGCCTACCAAGTAAAAGCCATAGTTTGCATCTGGGGGCTCAAGTGACTCCTCCAAGCTTAGTGTGCAATGCTGGGTTCTCAACACGTTTCACCACACGGGGAATCCCTGAAATTGGGTGGATCGTTTCAAGAGTCAATGAGGATGTAATTAGCCTCACAGGCAGAGGTTCCCTTCCACACCTGCATACTATAGCATTCTGCTTAGCTGGTGGTCCTCGAAGGATGATTCCAGATGTGCCTCCATGCATGCCTGTGGTGTAGGTGATCATGTCTCTCAACAACTTCATATCTACAGTACAATTTACATTGGCGGATCCAAAGGGGTGGCGACGAGGCGATCACCCTTCCCCTGGGACTTTGAAAACATTTTTTTTCATATCAACCGCTCCAGTATCCCCCCTCCCCCACCCCTCCCCCACTTAGGACTTAAATGTAAGTACTCGTTAGGTCGGACGACTGACGAATTAAAACATGTCTTGTACTTGACAATGGTAAGTACCCTAAAGTAATTATACGTGGCGGGACAATAAAGGGAATCGCCATACAACAACCAGACAAAAGACGGCATCAGGTAGGCGAAACAAGGGGACTTCACTGGAGCCGTAAAAATAGATCACTTTGTGACAAGAGGCGGATAATTTCTGTATCGGGAGTCCAATCCCAAATCAAAAAATGTTATGCTATAATATAAAATATTTATGAATTTTTATCACATTTTGTTTCTTTGTACTTGTACCTTAATTTATTGTAATTATGTTAGAAATAGTTTTTTTTTAAATTATTATTATAAAAATGAATATTTTCGAGTTACTGTATAATAAAACTATCAAGTTGTCACATTTTTTCAAAATTCGTTATTTTGTTCTTTAATTGTCTAAAACATGTGTAAAAAAGGAGCGTAGTGGGGAAGGGGGCGGGGGAGAGTCTTATCATTCTAATGTGTCGCCTCTCCCTTGGACGATTCCTAAATCATTTACCAGCTCTGTTGTTGACTTCTTGCCATGTCTAAATGTCAAACTGTCCAGAAACTTCCCTCTTTATCGTCCTCTTTTTCCTTCTATCGTTCCTGTTGTCACGATATGCTCCAGCTTTCTTCTTCTCATGACATGCCTAAAGAAAGTGGATTGCTTCCTTCTAGTCTGAGGAATACGCTATCTCGGCGTAATTGGCTTCTTTCAAGACAACATCATTATTTTGTTTAGATGTGTAGCGTGAGGTTTTTATTGTATCTAGGATCAGTATAGTACTGACAGTACAGAAATAGAATTTCTGCAGGAAAATGGTGAAGTCCCAGTGCATGAGAGAACTACTGGTATCACAAATTAGTTACGGCTGTGAATGATCTGATCTCGAAAAAATTAGTAGAGTGGAGACAGTCATAAAATGCCACCCCGCTGTGTAACTAACTGTGATATTAAAACAAGGAAACAGATTTCACTTAACAATTATAAAATTGACAAGTCGTTCAAATACAATTTCCTTATTTATTAAGTATATACACTATCTACTCTTGTGCTGAAGGGTGGATGTTGGAAGATGGAATGTAATGGATTTGTAAGAATGGGCAGGACACGGTTTCTCCACACTTGTACGCATTGCTGAGAATAGAGAGCAGTGGAGGACCCTGTCTGCTGATGCTTCCACCATGGCACCCCTACGACCCATGACGGGTTATGGGTTGAGATGATGATGATGATATATATATATATATATATATATATATATATATATATATATATATATATATATATATATATATATATATATATATATATATATATATACAGTACTTTGCAAAAAAAAAATGGCAGTCATATTGCTCAGCTAAATATGCTGAAATCTAATTAAATATGCATGTTCTGCCCCAAATTTACACTCCACTTAAGTGAGCAAACACTACCAAAAGTAAAAAAAAAATTAGCGTAGAGTAAAGTCCCTTGATAATAGAGCAGACGACAATTTCTAATGCTAGTGGCAGAAAATGGACACAAAGTCAAAGTGTATGTTAATTTCACAGCTTTGGAATGAAGAAAATCAAACATGTTCCAACATTTCTAAAACCTTGATCATTCCTGAGCGGACTGTCTACAAAGTTGTGAGTAAATTAAAAGCAGGTAATGGAATCGAGCGAAAAGAAGGTAGGGGGGGGTCAAGAATTTTGGACACAAAGGACCATCGGCGTCTCGCCCAAATCGTTCGGGCTGGGCCAATGAAGAGTGTAGAAAACATACTGCAGCGCACGATTGATTTGGGAAACCCAGAGGTATCTAATGCTACTGTCAACCGGGAGCTACACAGGATGAATTACACAAAAAAGCGGGTAATTTCGTCACCATTTCTCACAGAGACTCACAAACAGATGCACTTGAACTGGTGCCACGAACACCAAAATATGTCATGGGACAATGTGATTTTTTCAGATGAATGTTCTGTTTGGTCTTATCCTGCTCAAATAAATATTTGGATGAAAGACTCTGTAACGCCTGTGTACCAGCGACCGAAACATACCCATAAATTCCATCTTTGGTGAGGGGTGGCAGCAAGAGGTGCCACGACACTGTGTGTTTTCACAGGAATTCTCACGAAAGAAAGGTACATCGACATACTAGAGGGACACCTTCTGCCATTTATGCAGGTCATGTACCCCGATGGGTGCACATTTCAACATGACAATGACCCAAAGCATACAGCTCATACCACCAAAGCATGGCTGCAAGAGAAGAATGTGATAGTGCTGAGGTGGCCCAGCAACAGTCAGTCAAACACTTGCGGGAAGTATGCCTCGCCGCATCCAGGCTTGCCTTGCTGGAGAAGGCAACATTATATTGTACTGAAACCACTGTTAATAGATAGGGGAGATACCAATCTTCCTCTGGACATACAGTTTTTATTATTATTTGCTTCTATGAGTGTGCTGCGTTGAGAAAATGTGACTGCCATTTTTTTTGCAAAGTACTGTATATATATATATATATATATATATATATATATATATATATATATATATATATATATATATATATATATATATATATATATATATATATATATATATATATATATATATATATATATATATATATATATATATATATATATATATATCAGCTGTGCTGTTAATCAATTACAGAAAATTTATCAGCTGTGCTGTTAATCTTGTCTCTCACTACGCTAAATCACTTTTTCTTCATTGACAGTTAATTGCTCACACTTGCCGACGGAAATGGTACTAATGTGTACTCATCTCTTAAAACAGTTCTGTCCTTCTTAGTTTGATGCACACAACACCCACTGATGATCGTTGCTTTAGCCAACCCAAGACTGACGGGGACTAAGGATGTAGCTCCGATACAACCACTTGGCTCCTGCAAAGTTTCAGGCAGCTGGATTGATCCGAACATACGACCTCAGGTTGGATGACACGAATAACACCTGTAACAAGGAAAAATAGGGGCTAATTTCTGTCATCAAGCCCACCTATTTCTAGTGTATATTAGGTGACCGTCTCTCAGGTGTCTGGATGTAGGATGAATGACAACATGGCTCAGTACGATTTAGCAATAGCGAGACAAGACAGGTGTGTACTTGCAAAACATTCTTTCTGATTCAATACATGAATACATCCAATAATGTGTACACCTAGCTATGATACAACCGTTTCCTTCCCCCTATAATATACCAGGCCATCTCTGATAAGTGCTATACTGGCTGGTAAAGTATACCCTAAGAATACTGTTGTAGGTTATATTTAGGTTGGTTTTTCCTAACAAGGACTGTTTGGTTATATTTGAGATTGGAGTTATATGAGTCCTAACAAGGACTGTTTGGTTATATTTCATGTTGGTTTTCGTCTTCAGCAATCGTACCAGGAAATACAATCATATTACCTGATTCCATAAAATATAATCATTATACATGATACATATTAATTATATACAAGTGTAGGTATTATAAATGATACTAAAAAAATACAATCATTATATATGATGTAGGCATATGCTCCTACAAGTTTATAGTAAGTTTACCTACCCTCTAAGATTAATACAAGCCAGATTTGGACTTGAGTGAAGCAATTCTGCCCCGTTCATGCAGGTAAGCATAAATCAGTCTTGACAGCTTTCTCTTCCCCAGTCTGTCGTTTTTAGCTGGCCTTCGTGTTTGTGTGTGCATTTTGAATAAAACGCGCCCGTTTATATAGGTAGACACAGGGAATCTGCCAGTGCGTAAGGAACCCCTTTGATTGGTTCTCGGCGGTTTGATACATTTAATTGCCGACGTTTTCGTACTTTCCATGACCCAGTTCCGAAGCAACAGTTCTTTTTCCTTTTTATTTTATTTGTTCCAATTTATTCTGTCTGCCGCCATCTTGGAGGAACTTTACTTCGTGTAATTTAAGTTTTTCTAGTATGAAATAGGGTCCCTGCCATCCAATCTGCAATTTATTATTGCTGTTTGGCAACAGTAATAACACCTTTTCACCCACCTCCAGTTCCCTATCTTTTGCTTTTTTGTTGTAGTACGCAGCATGCTTCCTCCTGGCCGGTCTTAAGTTATCATTTGCCAGTTTCCAACCTGTTTTCAATCGAGATGTCAACTCGTTGACGTATTGGTATGAGGAAGTCCCTGTTTCCTCTGCTTTTTCATCAGTCCATGTCCGCAGCAACGCTTCCAGTGGACCTTTTATTGGTCTTCCAAACAACAATGTAGCTGGAGCCAATCCAGTTGAATTGTGGGGTACTTCCCTATATGCAAATAGTGCAGCGGGTAAGTATGTATCCCAAGTATCAGGTTTCTCACTAGCCAACTTTCTAAGGATTGAAATGAGCGTGCCATTGAACCGCTCTACTTGACCGTTCCCTTGTGCATAGTAGGGACTACAATGATAGTGCCTGGCTTGAAATATCCTGAATACTTCTTGTGTTAGCTTTCCCTTAAACTGAGAACCATTGTCAGTCAATATCTGATGTGGGAAACCTAATCGGGTAAATATTGTCAACAGGGCCTCTGCCACATGCTTTGAATCTATAGCTGACATGGTCACTGCTTCTCCCCACATAGAGCAAGTATCAACCAAGGTTAAGATGTACGCATTTCTCTTCTTGGTCCTAGTGAGGGTCCAACAATATCCACTGCAACACGTTCAAAAGGGGTTCCCATAATGGGCATTTCTCCCAGTATTGCTGGTGCAGTCCTATGCTTAGGAGCTACTCTTTGGCATTCTGGACAGGATCTTACATATCTCTTTATGTCCTCTGTGATTCCTGGCCAAAAGTAGTGACAGGCTATCCTTTGTCCAGTGGCCCCTATTCCCATATGTCCACTGAAGGGTATAGCATGTCCTAGCATCATAACCTTCTCCCTGTAAGATTTTGGCACTACTAGCTGTCCATGCCCTTTAGGTCCTGTTCCAGCTTTTCTGTAGAGTAGGCCATTCTTCGTGTAAAAGTCTCCTTTCTCTGGAGGGTTATGTGCTTTAGGTAATTTCCACAACAAGGCTTTAATGTGCTGTCTGCTGCTTGAGCCTTTTTCATCTCTTCTGTATGAGTATTGATAGGATTTTCCTCCATTTTCCTGGAGCTTTCCCTGGTCTGGACGGTTGCCATAACTACAGGTTTTATAGGTTCTCCAAGGAAAACATACCTACACCCCAGAATCAAAGGGTAAATAGGGTCGTCCATCACTGCTGCTTTGATTTCTCCTTCCACATAGCGAGATCTTATGTTGATTTGGGCTATGGGTAAAGTCATGGTTCTTGCTCCCTTGATCGGTCCTCTAATTTCCACTGTTTCTGTGGTTATCTGGTCAGGACTCACTAGAGAAGAGCACACAACTGAATCAAAGTCCAATCCTGTGTCATATAAACACAGTACTTGAGTGCCATTCACGGTCACTTTCTTACAGACAGGGAGATGATGGAGGTCCTTCTGACTTACTGCCAGTTCCTTCCTTCCCTTCTTCCCTGTTGTAAGACATGCAGCGTGATAAGGATGATTCTTCCTTCTGCAGTCCGCAGTACTGTGGTTACTCATTAGACAAGTTTTACACCACTTTCCTTCCTTCCGGTAAGGTCTCTTATCCGATCTTAGAGAGTTTTTGTCCTTTTGGTCAAATCTTTGTTTCTTCCTTGTGGTATGGTCCTTTTGTTCATATTTGGAATAGTTTTGTGATGATTTGAAGTTTTCACCGTGCTTCTTATTATTTCCTAATAATTATGCCTGAGCTGCTTGATATCTCTCAGCAACAGTTACAATATCTTAAAATCTCTCTGCTCCTTGTTCCATGATAAACTTCCTCATTTCTTGAGGCAGGGACTCTTTCACTTGCTCCATCATTATCATTTCTTTCAGATCCTGACACTTTCCTAAACTACTCCATTTTGCCAAATAAGTTTCCAATCTAGCAGAGAATTGGTAATAGTTTTCTACTGGAAGAAGTTTAGCTGTTCGGAATTTCTTTCTATAAAATTCCGAGTTCGATTCATATCTCACAAGAAATGCCTGTTTCAGGATTTCATAATCTTCCTGATCATCTCTTGAGAGCTTCAAATACACATCGTAGGCCACACCTCTCAATCCCTGAGATAGTTTAAGACTCCACTTTTCTTTCACTAAGCCATAGGTAGTGGCACGTCTCTCATACCTATCCAGGTACGACTCAATGGCATCTTCTTTCTCAACAAATGGGTCCAGGTAAAAATTCATGGCCCCACTTGAGGTGCTCTGGCTGGAGCTACTCTCAGAGTGAGGTGAGCTACCACCATTATTGCCATTAGTTGCCTGAATTTCAAGCTCTTTTAATCTCAACTGATGGTCTCTCTCTGCTTGTAATTTCCTTTCCTCATCATCAATGTTCTTTGCCTCATTTTCAGCCTCCAATTTCTTGGCTTCAGTTGCTAATTTCCTTTCTTCAACTTCTAATCTTTTGGTTTCTCTTTCTGCATCCAGTCTTTTGCCTTCTCTCTCAGCTTCCAGTGTTTTGGCTTCTCTTTCAGCTTCTACTTGCAATTTCCTTTCCTCTCTATTCATGTGTTATTCCACTTCTGTTGTGAGATACTGAATAAGAGCATCACCTGTCATATTTAATTCCTTACCCATCTGCATGATCGCAGTTCTGAACTTCACTAGATCAGCCATGACGTTACTTAGAGAGGGTATGTACCTTGTAATTTTACTATATCCAAATTATTGTAATTAAATTTAATTAATTTAATTGAACAAATAATTTCCGTGCAACTTTGTGAGCATCAACTGTTTACTGAGTACAAAATGGTACTCCTCCTAAGAAAACAATAAAAAATCCTATTTATGATTTTTTTCAAAAAATGTTCCTTTTATTTTCTATGGGTGGCACAAGATAGAGTTAGTAGATAGATGAATAGACTAAGTATGGCTCAGGATATATAGAACTATCACAGGAACGAGCCCCCAGTGTAGCGTGAGGTTTTTATTGTATCTAGGATCAGTATAGTACTGACTGTACAGAAATAGAATTTCTGCAGGAAAATGGTGAAGTCCCAGTGTATGAGAGAACTACTGATATCACAAATTAGTTACGGCTGTGAATGATCTGAGCTCGAAAAATTAGTTGAGTGGAGACAGTCATAAAATGCCACACCCGCTTTGTAACTAACTGTGAAAATCAACGTTTTCTTCATTGACAATTAAGTGCTCACACTTGCCGACGGAAATGGTACTAATGTGTACTCATCTCTTAAAACAGTTCTGTCCTTCTTAGTTTGATGCACACAACACCCACTGATAATCGTTCCTTTAGCCCACCCAAGACTGAGGGGGACTAAGGATGTAGCTCCGATACAACCACTATGCTCCTGCGAAGTTCCAGGCAGCTGGATTGATCCGAACATACGACCTCAGGTTGGATGACACGAATAAAACCTGTAACAAGGAAAAATAGGGGCTAGTTTCTGTCATCAAGCCCACCTATTTCTAATGTATATTAGGTGACCATGTCTCAGGTGTCTGCATGTAGGATAAATGACAACGTGGCTCAGTATGATTTAGCAATAGCGAGACAAGACAGGTGTGTACTTGCAAAACATTCTTTCTGATTCAATACATGAATACATCCAATAATGTGTACACCTAGCTATGATACAACCGTTTCCTTCCCCCTATAATATACCAGGCCATGTCTGATAAGTGCTATACTGGCTGGTAAAGTATACCCTAACAACACTGTTGTAGGTTATATTTAGGTTGGTTTTCTTCTTCAGCCATCATACCAGGAAATACAATCATTATACCTAATTCACTAAAATATAATCAGTATACCTGATACATTCATAGTAAAACTAAAATCCTAAAGTTATATTAAATATATACAGGTGTAGGTTATTTTCAGGTGAGTTATACATGATACTATAAAATACAATCCTTATACAAGATATAGTCATAGGTTATATTCAGGTTGAAGTTATATGAGTCCTAACAAGGACTGTTTGGTTATATTTCAGATTGGAGTTATATGAGTCCTAACAAGGACTGTTTGGTTATTGAGATTGGAGTTATATGAGTCCTAACAAGGACTGTTTGGTTATATTTCAGGTTGGTTTTCGTCTTCAGCAATCATACCAGGAAATACAATCATATTACCTGATTCCATAAAATATAATCATTATACATGATACCCATTAATTATATGCAGGTGTAGGTATTATAAATGATGCTAAAAAATACAATCATTATATATGATGTAGGCATATGCTCCTACAAGTTTATAGTAAGTTTACCTACCCTCTAAGATTAATACAAGCCAGATTTGGACTTTAGTGAAGCAAGTCTGCACCGTTCATGCAGGTAAGCATAAATCAGTCTTGACAGCTTTCTCTTCCCCAGTCTGTCGTTTTTAGCTGGCTTTCGTGTTTGTGTGTGTATTTTGAATAAAACGCGCCCGTTTATATAGGTAGACGCAGGGAATCTGCCAGTGCGTAAGGAAGCCTTTTGATTGGTTCTCGGCGGTTTGGTACATTTAATTGCCGACGTTTTCGTGCTTTCCATGACCCAGTTCCGAAGCAACAGTTCTTTTTCCTTTTTATTTTATTTGTTCCAATTTATTCTGTCTGCCGCCATTTTGGGGGAACTTGACTTCGTGTAATTTAATCTGTCTCAGAGTCTGTTGACAAAACCGATAGACTGAATAAGTATGGCCAGCAGGTTGGCCTGAACATCAATTTGAAGAAGACAGAGGTCATGACACTAAATGTGGGCAATCCTGAGCCAGTAACAGTAAGGAACCAGAAGTTAGAACAGACAGACACATTTACTTACCTAGGAAGCATAGTAACACCTGACGGCGGAACAATCAAGGACATTAACAACAGAATGAATAAAGCGAGAACAGCCTTTGCTGCTCTCAACAACATTTGGAAGTCTTCCCAGTACAGCACAAACACCAAATTAAGACTGTATGAGAGCTGTGTACTTTCTGTGCTTCTCTATGGTGCGGAATGTTGGAGAGTAACAGAGAAGGAAATGTCTAAACTGTCCTCTTTCCACACAATCTGCCTAAGGAAAATTCTCCGAATCTTTTGGCCAAACACCATCAGCAACCAAGAACTACTTATTCGGAGTAACCAGGAGGACATGCACACCATCATAGCTGGCAGACGCTGGAGTTGGGTTGGCCATGTCCTCAGAAGGGACCCTGATACCATCACAAGAACAGCTATGCTATGGACCCCCGAGGGAAAGCGAAAGAGAGGCCGACCAAAAACAACTTGGCGGAGAACTGTGGAAGCTGAGATGCAAAAAATGAACCACAGTTGGGGCACTGTACGAAGGATGGCCGCCGACCGAGCAAAGTGGAATCAATTTGTTGCTGCCCTACAAGACGCCACCAGGCGTGATGGCCGCTGACTGCTTTGACGGTTGGCGGTTATGGATCAAAGAAGAAGAGTCTGTTGAACGTGGATTGGCTGTGCATATTAACAAAGAAGTGGGTTTACACCCGACTTTACGACAAGCTGTCCATGCTATTTTTAACATCAATTAATCAATACCCTTTAGTTCCCCAAGGAGCATAGGCCTTTAACAATCACATGCCAGGTCCTTCAGTCACGTGCCATCAGCTCGGCTCTTTTTATTTTTAACATTCTTCACTGGCCTCCAGCGCTTTTCCTACTTGTTTATTAAATGTCCATGACTCACTTCTGTACGTCAGGATGGGTTGTATATGTTACCGAAGGACTCCCTTTCTTACTTCCATTGACAAAGAATTCTCGCACAAAAGACTTTTCATTTTATAGAACCTGCTTTTGCCTGAGCTATTCTACTCTTCACTTCTGAGATGCATCTTCCATCCGATGTTATTAACGTGCTCATGTATTTGAATCTATTGACTTTTTAATACTGTTCTGTTTACTTTCGGAGAAGTCGTTTTCTTTGAGATGACCATTAATTCTGTCTTTTTTTATTCTATTAAGTCTGAAGCTTTTATTTTCATTTTCCGTTATTACTGTTCTGAAAGGTATGAAATCACTTTTTTCCTTCTCCACACTAGCCTTACTAGCGTCGCTCCTACTTAAGAAGAGTGTACAATAATAATGTGTTACCCCTTGTGTTTCAAACATCAAGGTTAAGCGTGTTGTAATTTGGCATCAAACGTAAGGCTAGCAGAGATGGGCGTATGAGAGGATGCATCCGTCGTGTATACAACCAGCGAGCTACAGGAACAGTAAGCTTTCACACTCTTCGACATATACTGCGGGAGACTGAGCACCTATTGGTTTGCCCGGAGTGCAATGATATAGATTCTGTTCAACAATAACAATAACGCAAGGCGAATAATATGAAGCTTTCATTGGGCTGGCAACGTCATCAGGTGAAACAAACTGCCATAAAAAGCATCGCTCCAATAGCATGTGACTGCTTAGTGCAAGTCTTCCGAAAGGGACCATGGCTCTATGCTCTGTAAGGGGCGCAAAAGAAAATTATGATGATAAGATCGATGGTCACTACAACTACCACTACTGTGCTAATTATATGTGGTGCCCAACTCGTTCAATAAAGAATTAAAGACACACAGTCATCATCAATACGTTTCTGCTCCCACTGAAGCACAGGTGCTCAACCAAAAACATACCAAGTCTTCTTGTCCTATGCCATTCTTCGTCTTCGTTCGTCCTGAAAAAGACGTTGGGTGCGATATTTGCGCCTTGTTTGCCGACACATCCGACTTCAGAACGGCTTTTTTGGGACCGGGTTAGCCTTCTCTTTTCGATCCCTACTCACTCAGCCAGACTGCAGTGATGCAGCCTGTTTCCAGGACCACCACTTGGAGGTGGAGTAGGGTCTTGGTCAGCTCCCGGTTTGCTGACCCTGACGCGAGCAGTGTAGCTATGGGCCGCTGACTGCATTCCTGACTGTTGACGCGTCTTAGGTCCCCTATGCCATTCGCTTCAGGTCTTTCCTTGCCATCTGTACCTCTTGTCATGTCTCCATGTGTTGTTTAGTCTCCATCTATCTCTTGTCATGTCTCCATGTGTTGTTTAGTCTCCATGTGTTGTTTAGTCTCCATGTGTTGTTTAGTCTCCATGTGTTGTTTAGTCTCCATGTGTTGTTTAGTCTCCCTCTATCTCTTGTCATGTCTCCATGTGTTGTTTAGTCTCCATGTGTTGTTTAGTCTCCATGTGTTGTTTAGTCTCCATGTGTTGTTTAGTCTCCATGTGTTGTTTAGTCTCCATGTGTTGTTTAGTCTCCATCTATCTCTTGTCATGTCTCCATGTGTTGTTTAGTCTCCATCTATCTCTTGTCATGTCTCCATGTGTTGTTTAGTCTCCATGTGTTGTTTAGTCTCCATGTGTTGTTTAGTCTCCATGTGTTGTTTAGTCTCCATGTGTTGTTTAGTCTCCCTCTATCTCTTTCAACCTTGTAGATTCTAGAAAAGGGGATGCCTTCCACTACTACCTTACACAAGAGTAGGAGCAGGACAATAAAATATATATAACAAATGAGTAAAGGTAGTCCCATAGCAGATACTGCCGTAGTGGAGTGAAGTGTAAGAGACTGCACTATACTAGATCCAGCATCGAGAGAGGTCAATGACCAGTTCATTTACTCGTTACCTTTTCCTTCTCCCATTCAGGAGAACTGGAACGTGACATTACTGTGAATATAACTAGGCGCCTCTGACGCGAGAGACCAGCGCTCTAACCACTCCGTCAATCGGATGCTCGCAATAGTGGTTAATTAAAAATATGATATGAACTGCTTGATGGGCCGTTTACATAATCTATTCCAAGAATTTATTTTTTTCTTCAAGAAATCTGATCTCTAATTTTTATGTATTCATTTATTTGTTGTGTGTGTTTTTTTTTTTCTTTTTTACACGTAGCACAGTAATTTTGATTTTGTTCACATGATAGAGCTACTTGGAATCTTCTTTTCCTCACTGCCATCCTCAACCCGCTCCTGACAAAACACACATATCTACGTTTTTAGAAGAGAAGAGCACTTGTGGAATGCCCTCTCTAGTTCCATGACTCTCGCGATTACCCTTTTCCGGCGGTTTAATTACGGGCAGTAACTGTGGGGTGTTCAGACAGTCTGTTCCACTTGACAGCTGAAGAGTTAAACCTGCGCTATCTCAAATAAACAACAGAATAACTCATGTTAGAGAGGTGAGCTTATGTTCACGATATTTTGTTTGGCATATATATATTTTTTCAACAACAACAAAATAGAAACTTTCAGAATGGCGAGAGAGAAAGAGTTCAAAGACATACAGTTAGACAGAAGCAAAAACAGAGTCTGATGATGGCAGAAAAAAAATAGGAAAACGGACTTTGTGAAGATTGTGTTTTTAAAATTAAATTTTGCCTCCTTTCGGCAAGACGCGCCCCGTTCAACCTAGACACTGGGCCCGTCGGTATATTAGGGCGTTTGTCCACATATTAAAGACCTTGTTGCCAGGAATATGTATCTTGACTTTGTGAAGAGAGATGAAGAAGCCAAAAAATGTTTCATGATTTTATTGCACAGTACAGTTGTAGTGATTTCTAAATACAATATCTAAATTAATATATAACAGTATAGGGCATAAAGATAAGAAAGTACAAAAGAATTTTCTGCTAGAACGGTTAGTGTCGCCTACGCCTTCAGATTATTATTTGCTAACGAATAGCCGAACAAAACGGTACCCAATTTTTCAAATTCGTCCTTGACATAAACAACCACTTTTCCTAGTTCTAAGAAAATATTTGCCTAAAATGCATTGTGGAACGAGGAGGGGCAAGGATAGATGAAATGCTAATTCGTTTGGCATTGATTTTAAACTAAAAGCCAACTGTAGCACAGTGGCAAGCCTTGCCTTAGGGGTTTCCCCAAATACAATGAAAAAGTTAGAAATGTAGACACTACGGTCATGTAAACATGGTTAGCTCTTATTATGAGTGACCTAAGCTCTCGTATTTCGCTTGATATTACATGGAAAAAGAGTGAACGAGAGGTAGTTTAAAGATAAACAACTAACATAGAAAAAAAGATAGAATTTTGAACCAAACCACATAGCCCCTTAAAAATCGTAGATTCGTGTACCTGAAGACTTGCTGACCAAGAATATGTTATTAGTTATATAAATAGTCCCTTAACTAATCAACTATTGATAAAACTATACATAGAGATCAGAGATACTGTCAGGTCAAGTCATATCTGCTTAGATTGGATCGCATATTTTTTTGGGAAAAAGTAGGTGACAGATAGGCTAGGATAGTACAGTGAATGCGATTGGGTGGCATTTGAAGTGAGACGAAATATTATTGGCTGACCTTTGAATAAACATAAATAGCCTAGTAACGTAGAAAGGTTTGAATGATATTTTTTGAAAGACTGTTTACCCTTGTAAAATTAAAAGTGATTGGCCAACTGAATCGATATTGTCAGAATAAGCGTTAGGGGGGACGCCATTTCTAGAAAAATTTTCACCAGTGATAGATGAGAACAGGCTGTGCTTTTAAATACATTTCTGGGCAGCCTGGACAACAAAGCAGATCGAAACTGTGTCAGTCATCGTCTCTGTGTATTTCATTGAACAAAATTGTGGTAAGATTGACATTTATTAATCTGTATTTTATATAAAAATTGAATGTGAAATAATAATATATGTCTGGACATGAGTGGGTCTATAGCGAACATGATGCAAAGCCTAAAGATTGATCCACCATGTGATAGACTGTCAGAGAGGTGTAAAAATACAAGAATATGTATGATTGTCATAAAGGAGCATAACACTTATCCTATTATATGGAAGAGATTACAGCTGGAATTGCAGTGGCGTTGTAACTATTAGGGGAGAGGAATACTGGTGTACATTGTCACATCAAAAGAAAATGGTGGCATAGGTTTGTATAAGGATATGACCCTTTTTGTTTGTTTGTAATGTACATGTCCCTAACGGTGGACTATTGGTGTATGCTAGATATTACGAAGGATGCATACCTTCACATTTCAGAGGTCCTGGGTACTGACGTTAATGTGGTACCAAACGCTTGAAAACTGATTGATTCAGGACTCTGCCAGTTTACTGCAAGCCCATGCTAGTGGCCATTGCCTATCAAACAGGGAACAGATTGTCAAGCGAGCAGAGGAAAAGTTCAACCTGTATTCTACTGCCAAGATAAGTTCTCGTTCGGCACCTGAGAGCTCAACTACAGAACTTTAAAAGAAGAAATACAAAAAGTGACAGTGAATAAAACTGGGACAAATATTAATAGTTCCACAAGTGACAAATAGAAACAAACATTACTAAAAGGGTATGATTTAAAACAACAACCTAGTAGTACTACCAGTATTTCCTTAAAGTAGGAGAACACTACAGACGTATATGAGAATAAGATTTTTATGTATGGACAGAGGATCTATTGTGCTATTTGACTGATGTAATTGATTATTTTGATTTCACTTTTAAATTGTCAATCCTGATTCCAGATAAATTAGAATCAGGATAATAAAATTGTAAAAATCATATTTACACAAAATTCAACCACAGTCTTAATTAAGATAGCCTTTTAGAGTGTCGTTTGTATGTTATTGTGGTAGTACTGTGTGCTGTTGTGAATAATAAACTATTTGTTTGTATGTTTGTGGATTATTATACATTACACTCTACATTCATAACCCTAGACACTAAACGAAGTCATTTACTATAATAATAAATACATTTTGAATGAGATAAAAAAAAGGTGGTAGCGGAAAGGTACCCTGAAAAGTTCACAATACTATTGGGTATATTCAGTGACCTTCATAGCTAATCTCATTTATTCACATATTAATACCTAACATCAAATCCACCACATACATTGGGGTCTCGCTCCTCGGGATTGAATTTCTCATAACACCAGCTATATTGGGTAGTTTGCTTCTGGGATTTTAAATTCTTAAAATATTATCAATTATATTAGGAATCTCAGATAGTATAAAACTAAAAGCATTCCTTTTGGAGAAATTAAATAGTGGTTGAGCTATCAGTGCCTGTGGTTGTTCTTGGTTATCATTAGAAATTATTAGCCATAATTAGAGATTTGTATAGTTGGAAATTTTAAAGGTTGCATAGTACAAATGGCTGATCTGGCAAAGTTTCGATCTGCTGCTGTGCTGACTGCTAAGGAAATGAACATGGAGGGTCAAGCTTTGATCCAATATGTAACTTCAGAATGTGACAAGTATATTGAAATGGAAGATAGGAAGTTAGCAGAAGAAAGAAAATTACAGTTACAAATTGAGGCTGACAAAGAAATTAAGAGGTTGCAGATTGAGGCTGACAAGGAGGCTAGGGCTTTGGAGGCAGACAGGGAGACAGAGATAAAAAGGCTCCAATATGAAGAGAAGAAGTTGGAGACAGAGGAAAAGAGATTGGCAGCTGAAAGAGAACAAAAGAGACTGGCTGTGGAAAGAGAGGAAAAGAGACAGGCTGCTGAAAGGGAAGCAGAGGAAAGAAGACAGGCTGCTGAAAGGGAAGCAGAGGAAAGAACACAGGCTGCTGAAAGGGAAGCAGAAAAGGAGGAGAAGAGATTGCAAAGGGAGCATGAGTTACGACTAAGGGAGTTGGAAATTCAAGGCCATGCTCCTGAAAATGGTGCCAGCCCCTTTGCCTCAGTTGCTACTGCCAGTCAAGGAGCCTCAACCTCAGCTATGGGTTTTCATGTAGATCATTTTGTTGAGAAAGAAGATGACATCGAAGGGTACTTAAGTAGATTTGAACTTTTAGCTACTACATATGGGTTAGAGAGAGAGAGAGGTGGAGCCTCAAGTTATCACAAGGGCTTAGAGGAACGGCTTATGAATCTTGAAGTTTTAGCCAAGATGAGCAGGAGATGACCAAGACAATTTTATGAAACTGCCAAAGCAGGCATATTTATTAAGATACGAAAATGAACGGAGAATTTTATAGAAAAAAAATCTTAGGGAATGCCAATACCATCTACTACCTCGGGTGAGAACTTATCAACCAGTTCTCTGCACGGTTAGAGAGCCTACTTGGAGAAATGGACTATCTTCCACAACCCCCCACACATGGGGAAAACCCAAGATCTTAAGGAGATTGATCCTTAGTTTGACACAGAAAACTAAGAGAGTCCATGGCTCCAGACCATAGAGAATGTTTCTCTTGGAACTAGGTATATGCAGAGGAGGATGGCGTGAGTTAATCAATAGTCGCATGAAAAGGTCATCAGGCAGCTCCAGGCAGAGGTAGTTGGTAATAAAAATCCCCCAAACAGGTAGACATCATTTTTTAAGGCACCTCTCAAAAACTTCACATATGTTTGACCATAGAGACCACAAAACAAAGGTAAGCTACTATCTCCTTCACCACCATAGATCCAACGCCAAACAACCTTATCACCCCCAAAATAAACAAACAACACAATTCTATGAACAAAATTAATCATGTGCTCCATAGAAAGAAACCTTATCTATACCAGAGGATATATGACTGTGCACACCCCCACCCAAATAGCCCAGTTCCACGGCATGGACAACCACCCCTAGTACTGAAAAGTGCAGAGACAGAGAGGGAGGTCGCCTACTTTCTCGCTGCCATCCACCTACGAATGGTAGAGCCCCCTCCTCACACGCACAAGGGAGTAAAGTTGTGAGAACCCTACGAACAACAGGAACCTTACATCCCCATGTGTGTGAAGACTGTATCCATTCTCAGGTATTGTCTTTAAGGTGTTTGTATCGATATATTGGATTACGATTATGTTTCAGTTGTGAGTTCTCACCTGGTGCAGGCAGAATATAATACACCACAGAAAAAAGTGGAGATTCCCATGAACTGCAACCAAGGACGTACTGAGACGCACATGACACTTCCCGTCGAACACATATTAATGTAAACCACAAACGCGAATGTGGAAGGAATCATAAATTTTTATTTGTGCGCAGTGATAAATGAACCAAATTCTTCACCCTTTTCAATTATTGGGGGGTTTATATATGTATTACTTGGAACATTTTTTTTTCCAATCCCCCCCCCAAGACCATGAAGACCTTACCATGACCACCAACAGTGCAGACCAGAATCACCCAACAACCTAAAAACACAGGAGGATTTCGATAATCATAAATACCCATCCAGATGAGATGAGGAAGGGGCACCCAGGGCGGAGGATAAGACCCCCAAGGTTTTTTTTAAGAAATACCTTTCCTGAAAACAAAAAATTGCCTTCCAAATACTGTTCAGATCACAATACAGCTTCTCCCCCTCACGCAACCCTACTTATCCCCCCCCCCCAATTGTCACTACCCAACAACCCTACTTCAAAAAACCTGATTTACAAATCCAGAGGCCGAGATACAATCATGGATCCAATTGCTGGATCCACGAAAAATACCATGGATCAACCACAACCCAAACCAAATTTTACCCCCAGTAAAAGTATATTCCCTAATAGACATTGGACCTCAACCTACCCAACCTAGAGGCATGCCACTATTATCCAATCAGATCCATTCCTAGTTGGTCAAACATTACAGTACATTATCCACCAAAAACGTTATGGTACAACCCAAATCCTCCAATAAGTAACACTACCAAGCATACATTTTTGGCCAAGGGTTTACCACTAACACCAACCCCACTACCACCCCAAACCACTAATACCAGCCCATAAAACCCTACCCCCACCAAGGATCAAGCCACACGGTTAACTTTTCCATATGTAACGATCAGTCCCTACACCTGCTTCAAAAAATTTAGGGAGGACAACCCATTCCCCTGAACATCATAGTTATGGATATGTACCTCACTGAAATCCCAAGAGTAACCATTACTGGACTTTGTCACATTCCCTCTGACCTCCCACACCCCACCCCTAAAGACGACTCCACCCTAAGAGTGAGGAACATTTAACATATTACTAGCACATTTAGATCTGATGAGACTCTTCAATATAACTAATCTGTTTTTCCCCCCCCCCCCCCCCACACTTGGGACCCCTTAAGGACCTCTCACTTCAGTCCTGGATCACAAGGGACAGGTTCAGGCCCATGTCGCCCATCAAGTGCAATGGATTACACTAATGAAAGCTCTTGTGGCAGAAGACATTTTGTCTTCCAAGATAATCTTCACCAGGGTTAGGCTCATTATACAATCCATTAGTAATTGAATAACATTGTGGTACTGATAATGGAATCATTAAACAGTCAACACTATGGTCCTTCCCCCAAAGGTCATAGTAGGAACTCTAGTAAGGATCTTTCAAGCCAATTACACACTTCATCGCTATTGTCTTATATGGTGCTAAGTGGGATTCCACACTTGGAAATGCTGCCCAAGTGGGAAAGATTTAAAGACTGGTTTTGGACACACTATCTGTGTCGAATCTTAAGTCTGAAGAAGTGTGGTTGAGTGACCTTAAACGAGTAGCTCCACGGTTCATTTGCAACTACCAATCCAAACTTGGTAGGTCAAGGGAACATGAAGACCCCAATGGGACCCCTCACACCTATTCAGCGCATACACATTTCCCCTGTTGATCCTCACCTGAGTTCCATAGGACAAGGTTGGCACCGTCTTACTCTAGCGGCTCAGGAACTTGTTATTTCGTGGGGAAGACCCAATACCGAGCCCTGTTCAGTCATTGAACTTCGATAGACCATGTGGAAGGAATACTACCCACATATTCAACCGGAAAATATGGCCACGGAAAATTGTCTACCATTTCACATGGACCTGAAAAGGCCAAGTAAACTAAAGGTTCTGAGGATCTTATAAATGCTGAAAAATAACTTAGGTTCATTAAGGACAAAGTGGAATCCGGCTTTTCGAAACAGGCCAAATTGAAAAACAAAAATATTAGCTTGACATCTCAGGAATTGGAAACGTATTGAAAAAGCCGCTGATAGCTATTCTGACCATCGTCTTAATTAACTGGCTGCGAAAGTTGCAAGAATGGAAAATTTAGACTTGTGGAGCCAGGGAATAAAAAGCAATGCTGCCTTCATTACAATAAGAAAGCGAAGGTAAGTCCATCATTCGAGAATTGTTAAAATTCATGGGAACCTTTGTTAAGGACATGGACGCAGAGCAAACGTTGATTACCTTCTATTTGCAATTCCGAACGAGCTGCCATGGTAGTCTAATAAAAATTGCTATGGAAATGGATGGCCAAGTCTGAAAATTAGAGTCATCAAGAGAGAAGGTCTTATTAAAGCAAGATGGCTCCTAAAGATTACTAAGATAAGCGAAATGAGAATCGCTAGCTGGGGAGAGAAGGCCAGGAAAAATCTATCTGCCCAACCGGCCAGCCTAAATAAATAGTGCAAAATTGGTTGGTCAAGATTGTCAGTAGTACTAGTTCTCAGACACCTGAAGAATATATCGCGGATTCACGTCGAAAACACATCTCCAGATCACTGACCTACTCCTCCTTGCACCCGGGTGCAATGGAGATGAAAAGACCGGACACCACTTCACTTCCCCATGCTCCCTTATCCTTTACAATCCCTCGTGGAAAACCACGCTCGGCAAACAATGTACAACAATCCGCACCGACACACATTAACGGAAATGCAGAGGGAGAGGGTTCAACAGGTGCTGACTAATCATACAGATGTGTTAACGGACCGTCCGGGGCATACAAAGTTATTAGAGTAGATATGAAACTCATAGACCCAACACCAATCTGTATGAAAGCCTATTCGATTCCGTTCGCTAAGGAAAAAGCTTTAAGGGAGGAGATAGATTATCTGTTGAGAGAAGGGATTATCTCGCACAATGAATCTCCCTACAGCTCCAGTGTGGTTCTATTAAGAAAACCCTCTGGAGAACACCGGCTGTGTATAGATTACAGGAAACTGAATGCTGTCACAGAAGGTCAGGTGGATCCATTACCTGATACAAATCAGCTGTTTGCCAGGCTGAATAGAGCTAAATATTTCTCTAAAGTGGATCTGAGTAAAGGCTACTATCAGATTCCAGTAATAGCCGGAAGTCAAACCTTATTTAGCCTTTAGCACCTCGGAAGGACATTATGAATTTAATATGTTGCCATTCGGGCTGAAAAATGCACCGAGTGTATTTTCGAGGATGATGAGAAAGTTACTGGATCCCCTGAAGAATCCATGCATCACCAACTTCATGGATGATATTCTCATAGCAACAGAAACATTTGAGGAACAAATTAACTCTCTGAATATGTTGTTTGATCGACTGAGAGAGACCAATTTGACAGCTAGACCGACGAAATGCTGTGTTGGATGTAAAGAGCTAGAATTCTTGGGACACACAGTACATCAGGGAAACATGACCCCTGACCCCAAGAACCTGGAGAAGTTAAAAAAGGCACCAAGACCACAAACAAAAAAAGATGTGAGATCTTTTGTCTCATTATGTGCTTTCTACCAACAATATATTAAAAACTTTAACTCCATATGTGCTCCATTGACTGATTTAACGTGCCAAGAAAATCCTGATAGAATTATTTGGACAGCGCAGTGTGAATTAGCATACCAAGAATTGAAAGAAAAGCTCACAAGCAGGCCTATTTTGAAATTACCTGACTTGAGTCAAGAATTCATAGTGAGAACGGATGCTAGTAATATCGGTTTGGGTGCAGCTCTATTACAACGGTCAAATTCACTTGATGGGGAATTAACCCCAGTAGCTTATGCTAGCCGTAAGTTGAACACAGCAGAACAAAAATATTCAACAAGTGAAAAAGAATGTCTGGCAGTTATATGGGCTATAAAAAAGTTCCAGATTTATCTTTATGGAAAATCATTTAAGATTCAGACAGACCAAAAACCACTCGTGTGTCTGTCACAAGCAAGGCATGAAAATGCTAGATTATTACGCTGGTCTTTGCTCCTACAACCATTCCAGTTTACCATAGAGTACATTCCGGGAAAAACCAATGCCGGAGCTGATTTTTTAAGCAGACATCCGTACGACGAACATCAGAGTAGTCACCAGGCATAGATATTAAATTCATCTATGTGTATTTAGAAGTAGGAACTGACATATGATCGTCTGTTCTAAAGGGGGAAGATGTGTAGTGATTTCTAAATACAATATCTAAATTAATATATAACAGTATAGGGCATAAAGGCAAAGATAAGAAAGTACAAAAGAATTTTCTGCTAGAACGGTTGGTGTCGCCTACGCCTTCAGATTATTATTTGCTAACGAATAGCCGAACAAAACGGTACCCAATTTTTCAAATTCGTCCTTGACATAAACAACCACTTTTCCTAGTTCTAAGAAAATATTTGCCTAAAATGCATTGTGGAACGAGGAGGGGCAAGGATAGATGAAATGCTAATTCGTTTCGCATTGATTTTAAACTAAAAGCCAACTGTAGCACAGTGGCAAGCCTTGCCTTAGGGGTTTCCCCAAATACAATGAAAAAGTTAGAAATGTAGACACTACGGTCATGTAAACATGTAGCCCCGTTACACGCCCATTTGAGGCATATTGCCTATTTTCGCTTGACCGTCGGCACACGAGGGTCGTTTAACCTTCCCAAGAGTA
The DNA here is from genome assembly GCA_024509875.1 of Oreohelix idahoensis. Taxonomy (NCBI): domain Eukaryota; kingdom Metazoa; phylum Mollusca; class Gastropoda; order Stylommatophora; family Oreohelicidae; genus Oreohelix; species Oreohelix idahoensis. Next base: position 113,831 of record JAMPIV010005279.1, on the reverse strand, counting down.
ATGGGTACAGGAGCCGTTTGAAATGACCTAAAAAATTTCTGTCATAGAAATAGACCACTGCGCTAGGAAGCCAGTGCACTAACCACTATGCTACCGCGGCTCCGTCATGTAAACATGGTTAGCTCTTATTATGAATGACCTATGCTCTCGTATTTCGCTTGATATTACATGGAAAAAGAGTGAACGAAAGGTAGTTTAAAGATAAACAACTAACATAGAAAAAAAAATAGAATTTTGAACCAAACCACATAGCCCCTTAAAAATCGTAGATTCGTGTACCTGAAGGCTTGCTGACCAAGAATATATTATTAGTTATATAAATAGTCCCTTAACTAATCAACTATTGATAAAACCATACATAGAGATCAGAGATACTGTCAGGTCAAGTCATATCTGCTTAGATTGGATCGCTTTTTTTTGGGAAAAAAGTAGGTGACAGATAGGCTAGGATAGTACAGTGAATGCGATTGGGTGGCATTTGAACTGAGACGAAATATTATTGGCTGACCTGTGAATAAACATAAATAGCCTAGTAACGTAGAAAGGTTTGAATGATATTTTTTGAAAGACTGTTTACCCTTGTAAAATTAAAAGTGATTGGCCAACTGAATCGATATTGTCAGAATAAGCGTTAGGGGAGACGCCATTTCTAGAAAAATTTTCACCAGTGATAGATGAGATCAGGCTGTGCTTTTAAATACATTTCTGGGCAGCCTGGACAACAAAGCAGATCGAAACTGTGTCAGTCATCGTCTCTGTGTATTTCATTGAACAAAATTGTGGTAAGATTGACATTTATTAATCTGTATTTTATATAAAAATTGAATGTGAAATAATAATATATGTCTGGACATGAGTGGGTCTATAGCGAACATGAGGCAAAGCCTAAAGATTGATCCACCATGTGATAGACTGTCAGAGAGGTGTAAAAATACAAGAATATGTATGATTGTCATAAAGGAGCATAACACCTATCCTATTATATGGAAGAGATTACAGCTGGAATTGCAGTGGCGTTGTAACTATTAGGGGAGAGGAATACTGGTGTACATTGTCACATCAAAAGAAAATGGTGGCATAGGTTTGTATAAGGATATGACCCTTTTTTGTTTGTTTGTAATGTACATGTCCTTAACTGTGGACTATTGGTGTATGCTAGATATTACGAAGGATGTATACCTTCACATTTCAGAGGTCCTGGGTACTGACGTTAATGTGGTACCAAACGCTTGAAAACTGATTGATTCAGGACTCTGCCAGTTTACTGCGAGCCCATGCTAGTGGCCATTGCCTATCAAACAGGGAACAGATTGTCAAGCGAGCAGAGGAAAAGTTCAACCTGTATTCTACTGCCAAGATAAGTTCTCGTTCGGCACCTGAGAGCTCAACTACAGAACTTTAAAAGAAGAAATATAAAAAGTGACAGTGAATAAAACTGGGATAAATATTAATAGTTCCACAAGTGACAAATAGAAACAAACATTACTAAAAGGGTATGATCTAAAACAACAACCTAGTAGTACTACCAGTATTTCCTTAAAGTAGGAGAACACTACAGACGTTTATGAGAATAAGATTTTTATGTATGGACAGAGGATCTATTGTGCTATTTGACTGATGTAATTGATTATTTTGATTTCACTTTTAAATTGTCAATCCTGATTCCAGATAAATTAGAATCAGGATAATAAAATTGTAAAAATCATATTTACACAAAATTCAACCACAGTCTTAATTAAGATAGCCTTTTAGAGTGTCGTTTGTATGTTATTGTGGTAGTACTGTGTGCTGTTGTGAATAATAAACTATTTGTTTGTATGTTTGTGGATTATTATACATTACACTCTACATTCATAACCCTAGACACTAAACGAAGTCATTTACTATAATAATAAATACATTTTGAATGAGATAAAAAAAGGTGGTAGCGGAAAGGTACCCTGAAAAATTCACAATACTATTGGGTATATTCAGGGACCTTCATAGCTAAACTCATTTATTCACATATTAATACCTAACATCAAATCCACCACAACAGTGATATTGAAACCAGTTAGCACGACTCTCCAGTCTACCCAGCTATAAATGGGTACCAGACTCTGCTACTGAGTTATGGAACGCAAAGGCAGCGAGAAACGGAATTGGTCCACTCACCTTGTCGCATGGTGAGTATTGGGGCAACTACGACAGTAGTTTTTGCCAGGAATAGCCTATGAGATATTAGGTAGAAGGTCTCTAGAAATTGGCTCGTTAAGAAAGAATAAAAACCTATTCGAGATAGGGACAAGAAGAAGGGAATGCGAATGCTTTTCACTGGACAGTGTTTTCTGGTTAATTATGGAAAGAGTTCTTTTTCCCCACGACCTTAGCTTCTGCCCTTAGATCCCTTAACAGAAAAAGCCCCCAACCTCATCTGAGTGTAGACATGTTCGTATATGTAAATATTTAACACCGACAGCACGAGTGATACATTAACAAACTAGATAATGATCAAACGATTATTGGATTTATTAATTAAATATCTGCACATATAGGGTTAGTAATGGTTAGAACGTGATGATGGTAGAAGACGATTAACACAAAACACACAGATGAGATATTAATACTGTAGTCAATTAAGTAGTAGTTAATTACGAATGAACTTGTGTAAAGCGAAATGATGATGATGTGATATAATACGTGTTACCAAAATGGTGAGTAATCTACACAGTCCATGTGTCTCTAAATGCTTCACTCGGATAGGATGGTTCACATGTATGCATAGAATGTCCCACGTTGTTATGTGTTATGTCAAGTGGGGTATCTCAAGTCAGGGACGTTCTGATGAAAACTGTTGTCGTACTGAGAACGTTGACGATATACTATCCTTCTCTGTGAGTATATCTCTGTAGCGTTTATCAACAGTTAACAGTTGTCGTATGAAAATGTCTGTTGTCTAATCTCCGGAGGGTACTGGACAGACTGGATATCTTCACGAAATGTTCTTGATATGTAGACTCATTATCTTGAGTATGTAATCGTGATTCATAAAATATACTTTGGAGTCTGCTTCATAGAATGCACTTAAAGAGTGTGTTGCACTTGGTATAAATATGAGATTCAACTTGCTGAGCTCTTTAGCTTGACTTCAGATGGAGCTGAACTTGATATGAGAAATCAACTGTGAGCTTTAGCTTGACTCCTGTAGTAAGCTTTCGAGTGATTTGAACTTGTTATAACTATGTATTGAACTTGCGAGCATGTGATATATTGCTGACGAAAAATACTGCGTCCACTGTTTTTATCGTGGGCGAGAAATATTCCTTTTTTACTGAGGAACGAAGAATGTCCTATGGCGAATTCTGCAAACCAAATGTCCGTTTTGATAACTTATATTTGGTTAGACGTCAGACACGTAGCGTGTAGACTCAGACTTTAGATGGACTTCTTTTCCCCTCGCAAAGTCCTTTAAGAACACAATTCACCACAGATATGAATTATTTTATCCACTTTGAGTAAACACGTGTATTTAGGCTAGGCGTTTAGGGATTTCTCTTTACACCACAATGTTGAAAACTGCACTGATCTCTAATGAGCTGTGCAGTAGAATATATCGCTGGTTTAGCCAATGTGTCCGAGATAACCTAACTCCTCCCCTCAACCAATTACCAGGCGTGCATCTTGCAACCCAGACCTAGGATCTCTCATGTCTCCTGTCAGTCTAACAGTGGGTTGGGCAATTCGCCATCCCCTTTCGTTCGCATGGCCTCTCAGTCTTGGTCAGACCGGCCGGTGTTTGTTGATTGGTCGGCCAGATAAATTCACTGATCCGCTAACTGTCACAAAACTCGCTGTCCATTGTCGCCCACATGTACATTTTCTGTCATCCTTTGTAAGACAGCTCCCTGTATGCTCGCTAACTAGTTCCTTTGTTGTGCCGGCTCCATCTGGAAACAAAGTGGGTGTTCCGCTGCACGGGTCTTTGATATCCCGCTCCTGGCGTCCATTGTATTGCGTGGCCATTGTATCGAGTGCGATGACCGTCGATTGTTTGCGCAGCGGCTTGCACTGAATAAAGTACCAGGTGGTGTCAGCCGCGCGTCTAAACAATAGTCCAAGGTTGCATGTCTGACGATTATTTACACAGGGACTAGTTATCAAAGAATGTTTTATTAAGATGTGTTTAACAAGGTGGGGAAACTGAATCAAAAGACCACCGATGAAAGAACAAATGTAGTTCTTTAGATACCAGATGGAAGTAATAAAAAACGATGAAATAGCACATGTGGGATGAAAGAGCACAATGTTTGAGAAAGTAAAATAATAAAGATGTAGGAAAAGATTGGGCGATAAGGCTTTGGCGCTCGATTATCACACACCTCATAAAAACCAGACCTGCTATAGTGAAGTGTCTAACAATTCACTCCCTAACGGCAGTATCCTCTGTGGTCCTGAACTGCCTTTATATTGATAAACATCATTAGTTTTCATTTGTAGTCCCACAGCAAATACTGGCATAGGCAGTGGCGGATCTATATTTTGGGGTCGCTGAAGCTTGAACCCTTGGAGGGGTCCCTTTTATTTAGGGAAAGAAACATATTACATAAAACTGTGGGGGGGGGGGGGGGGGGGGGGGGGGGGGGGGCTCTGAAGATCAAGCTTCATAGCCTCTGGCGGTAGGGATGTGAGGTGTTGATATTTTCAGCCACGTATCCTCATTTCATAAATATCTTATACTCGTATTTTTACATTCTCTCTCCTTCACGTCTCTGAAGATCAAGCGCGAAAAAAGCAGCGCTGGCGATACCAACTCAACCACGGCATAGCCTCTGGCGGTAGGGATGTGAGGTGTTGATATTTTCAGCCACGTATCCTCATTTCATAAATATCTTATACTCGTATTTTTACATTCTCTCTCCTTCACGTCAATCTTTGCCTCACCTTGTCAAAGCAACAACATTGGCGATACCATCTCAACCAGCGCCGGATTATTCATTAGGCTTACTAGACCTGGGCCTAGGGCTCCAGGCTTACAGGGCCTGGACTGTCCACTTTTCAACTTCCTAATCAGAATACAATCTTTCTTCGCGGCGGCCCGAAGGTGTTTCGAGACACTTAAAGGTTCCTCTCATTGAGAGTAAAGCCTTTGATGACCATTTAGAATAAAGGCGTCCGTGGTTTGAGGGCATGACTGTTCGTGGCTCATTTACTCCATTAGAATTTCGGTATTACAAGTTAAAGTATGTGTGTGTGTGTGTGTGTGTGTGTGTGTATATATATATATATATATATATATATATATATATATATCTCACCAAGTGATGTACAGTTCTTTTAGAACTGTCTTTCTTTCTACAAAACTTAACAGACTATTCTCCGCCATTTTTCATGTATCTGAAAAACAAAACAAAATTATTTCTTCTTTTTTCACTCCTTATGGAACATGGTATAACCATTACAGCACGTCCCCTTCCAGTGGCGTACTAAGGAGGTGCGAGGGGGGCGGTCCTCCCCGGGTGACAGCTAGGAGGGAGTACCATAATAATAATAATAATAATAAATTCTTTAAGCGCCAAACACGGCGCATAAGGCAGAAACCAGTGCTCTCCAGGTTGTTCGTTGTGACGCCACTCCTCTTAGCTCTTGCACATTATTTAGGCCCAACGTTCTTCCTTCTCTTATTATTGTTCTTCTGAGTGTTTCTTTTGGTCTTCCTTTTTTCCGCTTACCCTCAGGAACCCAAGTGAGCGCCTGTAGTGGTATTCTGTTGTTTTGCATTCGTAGGACATGACCGATATATGACCATCGTCTTTTCCTTATATAGTCGGAGACATATTTCTGCCTAGAGTCTTCTCTTATTTGTCGATTAGTCTTGAATTCTTTCCAACTGATGTTCATGAGTTTTCTAAGACATTTGTTCTCGAATGTATTCAGCTTGTTCTCCAATATCGGACACTATAATGATAGTACTGTTAAGAATATATTTGCAAGCGTATTTCTTTACGGGGTGGAGGTGCCAAAGTTAGGGTTCGTCCCAGGTACAAAATGCTTTAAGCACACCCTTGCCGCTTATCCACCCTTCCGTAACTCAGGCATCACAGTTATAACTGTCAGACTAAGAACCGGCCATTGCAGACTCACATACCAGCTATAAAACAAACTGAAAATCGGACAGACAGATATATGAAAGGAAGTGGTTGGGGAGCCTGCAATAAGACAATGCTAACCTTCTATAAATCATTTATTAGGGGCAAACTTGACTATGCCAGTGTTGTCTATGTATCAGCCGCCCCGAGCAATAAGAAAAAACTAGACACTGTCCAAAACCAGGCACTGTCAATAATAGCAGGTGCCTCAAAGGGAAAATCAGCAGAGGCATTAGAAGTAGCGCTAGGCATTATACCCCTGGAGCTAAGGAGAAAAGAGCTGAGATTCAGCTACTGGGCAAGAGTGGCAAAAGATCCAACTCACCCAGCACACAAAACCTTTGATAGGGGTAACCAGTACATAGGCCACATACCACTAAACCATAATAGATACCCGTCAGGGTGGAAAACAATGGATGAAGTGGATCAACACCCAAACCTATTTAATATGATAAACAGTAGTGCTCAGTATAAAGCAAAGATCCCACCATGGGAACTAAAAGTGCCAGAAACTGACTCCCACCTATCAAAGATCATAAGCAAATCTAACGACATAATCTCAGCAAAAAGTAACGCACTAGAGTACATAGAACGGTATATAAATAATAGCCTAACTATGTATACAGATGGGTCAAAAGATGAAGAAGGACAATTAGGAGCAGGAATAGCAATACCAAAATTAAAAATGTATAAAAGATACAAAGTAACACCCCCTGCAGACCCAAGTAGAACAGTCCCAATTAAGATGGTTTGGCCATGTCTGCAGAATGGGAGAAGATCGGATACCACGACAAGCATGGGAAACAAAGAGCCAAGGATCCAGACCACGAGGACGACCCAGAGTCCGCTGGGAGGACAGCATTAGACAATCTTTGAAGGACCGAGGACTAGAATGGAACCAGGCCAGGAGGAAGACAGCCGATAGGATAGTCTGGCGCTCTCTCTTCCAAACCTCTACACCTCACGGTAGAAGGTGAACGACTAAGTAAGTAGTAAGTAACAGGTAATACATCCATCTTTACGGCAGAATTAGTGGCAATCCTAAAAGCTTTAGAAATAGCTGCAGAAAACCCACCAAATAAAGTAACCATTCTTACAGATTCCCTTTCATCAGTACTAGCTATCAGAAACAGAAATGAATGTAGCAGGCCAGATATTATAGAGGAAATACTACAGGTCAATACATATCTGCACACTATAGGATGCAGTGTTACACTAACATGGATACCATCACATGTAGGGATAGCAGGAAATGAGCTTGCAGACAAAGAAGCCAAAGGGGGAAGAACTAGCTATAACAAAATTGAAGTAGGATTAGGTAAGTTTGAAATTAAGATCTTAATTGCCCAAGCAATAACTAAAGAGTGGATAACAGCATGGGACCAAAGTAAAAAAGCAAGACACTCACATAAAACCCTGAAAAAACCAAGCAAAAAATGTCAGATAAAAGATGAACTAAAAATACCAATTAATAAAAAATTACTGAGGCTCAAGCTTGGAACTGGATATTTCATGATAGAGGAACCCATGTGCGAAGAGTGTCAAGAACCTAACACAATTAGACACTTTCTGGTGGACTGCAAAAAATATGACCAGCAGAGGCAAAACATTAAGACATACTGTAGTAACCACAAGGTAGAAATGAGTGTAGAAAATCTCATAGGCACTAAGACCCCATCAGAAATACACAAGTTAATAAAACACTTTATTACAAAAACAAAAGCTAATATATAAAACATAAATAAACAAGGATGCAAGCCAGTAGTCTACACTGGTAAAAGACTCCCGCCAAATAAATACGGATTGACCAAAAACCCTCCAGTGAAACATAAAAACATGTCAGTTTAGACAATATCATACTTGGGGTAATAAAACGACATTGAACTATAACTACAAAATAAATAAGAAAGAAGATAGAAGAAGAAAAAGAAGAAAGTAGAAAGAAGAAAGAAGAAAAAGAAGAAGAAGAAAAAGAAAAAGAAGAAGAAGCATACATTAAACAGTCAGCGAGCTGGTGTTTACGTCGGACAGCCACGAACTCGCAGACTGTATAAGGGAGAACAATGGATACATGTAAAAGATGCAGCCTTCTATAAAATGAAAAGTATTTAGTGCAAGAACTCTTTGTCAATGGAAGTAAGAAAAAGAGTTTTTCAGTGTTACATAGTACCCATCCTGAATAACGGAAGTGAGTCATGGACAATTACTAGACAAGTAGAAAAATACTAGAGGGCACAGGGATGTAGTTTTACAGAAGAATATTAAAATACCATGGATGGCTGAAATGAGTAATGAAGATGTCCTGAAAGAGGCCAATATGCAAAAGGAGCTTATTCCTCATGTTAGAAGGAAGCTTATTCCTCATGTTAGAAGGAAGCTTATTCCTCATGTTAGAAGGAAGCTTATTCCTCATGTTAGAAGGAAGCTTATTCCTCATGTTAGAAGGAAGCTTATTCCTCATGTTAGAAGGAAGCTTATTCCTCATGTTAGAAGGAAGCTTATTCCTCATGTTAGAAGGAAGCTTATTCCTCATGTTAGAAGGAAGCTTATTCCTCATGTTAGAAGGAAGCAACCCATTTTCTTCGGCCATATTATGAGAAGAAGGAAGCTGGAGTATATCGTGACAACAGGAAAGATAGAAGGAAAAAAGATATAGAGGATGATAAAGAGAGAAGATTCTGGACAGTTTGACATTATGGCATGGAAAGAAGTCTGCAACAGCATTGATCAATAGTCCTGTAGACATGAAGTTAAGGAGAGGCGTGATCACCTACGCCACCAGGCATGGTACTTGAAGAAGAAGAAGAAAAGATGGAGAAGGAATGGAAATAACGAAATGCCGTACAGCAGTGATTCTCAAAATATTGGTCACGATCAAATAAATTAGGTCGCTGGAAACATTGCAATGGGGGGGTTGCATTCTTCACGTTTTCCTTACTGGTAGTTTTAAGTGGCATGATTTTAGCTGAATTCATATTATTAATTTTTACTTGTCAAATTTGGTACATGGGTCGCTAGCATAGGGTCGGCCTTAGTAATTGCGAGACTGGATTTGGACCATTGTAGTCCGGCTGCGTGGATTTAAGATTAAAGTTTTGTTTTAACAAGTTTTATGTCAAAATATATTGTCTTATTTTTAATACAACGGAATAGCATACATTCCTGAAATCTTATTTGAAATAATATTCGTTCCTTTTTTTCAAAGCTGGGAGTGGGAACACGAATGCAGGGCCCACTGTGGGCGCGGCTTAAGGCCGGCCCTGGCCAGCTTCACCGATTGTGAAACTTGGATCGTAGTCGTAAAAAAAAGGTTGAGAACCAGTAGCGGATCAATATTTTAGTGCCCTGAAGCTTGAAACCTTGGGGAAAAAGGGGGGGGGGGGTGTCCTTTTCTTTTAAAAAAAGTGCTGGGGGATGGGAAAGAAACGTATTATTGATAAAACTGGACTTGGCGGCCCTGAAGCTCAAGCTTCATTAGCTTCATAGTAGATCCGCCTCTGTTTAGAACCATTGATGTAGAGAAATAATACTTACACAGATTATCGTTAAGTCTGCAGAACAGATTCTAAACACTGGAGTCGTAGGGGCAGCGGGTCTGCAGTGTATCATGTTCCATTCGCTGGCTTTGATGGAACGGTGAGTCGAGTACGTTCATGGCCATCTATAACAGACGGCAATAGAGGGCGGTGATATGTTGTGGTGTATTAACAACCGAAACATAACGAAACCGACAGAAGGAATAACATTTGCAGGTCGCGTCCCTATGTTTAGGAGAGAATGAAATTCTGAGTATCTTGGATCATGTGGGTGAATTTTCACATCGTTAACCGTGTGCCAGGGGTAATTTTTTTTTTCCCTCCGCAGATTGCGTTCATTTATTGCCAGCGGGAAATGACAAGGAAAAGCGCAACGCGAACCCAAGGAGATCATTGGAGAAATTGAGAAAAAGAGAAAATGTGACGAATAGCTGATGTTGTATTTATGTATTACATTAATCTTGAAAAATATCTCTAGCAAAATCTTGCCTCTGCGTTTGTTTCGCTTCGTAGGAACATTATTTCGTTCTATTAGATGAGTCACACTTTTAAATAACGAGCAAATAGCTTGCCAAAACTTGACACGGTTTGAGTAGGCAGGGGAGAGAATAACTATGTTAAACTCTTTCTACTGCTTGTCCTGATCACGGCACGAATTTTCCTGTTGATTATTTCATACATTTCTCTTCCATTTCAATGTCTGGAGGATGGTTGTAGTCACATTTAACATGACTTATCATTAACCACACCACAAGGTCTTTTATATTTGGACATGCGCCCTAATATAACCGACGGTCACTGTGTCTAGGTTGAACACGTAAAAACGAGGCAAAATTTTATAATTAAAAAAAATCATGACAACTGTGGTTAATGGTCAATACACCACGACAAAAAATGTAAGGCCTGTGTGCTCTTATAACGGATGGTCAATTGAGCTTTCACTGTGCAATGCGCGCCGTTTCCGTATTTTCCAGAAAATGCACCTGTAGCGAAAGGTTTTTCTAGTATGATAATAGTGGTAGAGAAGAAGTAGAATCTCTCTCCATAAAGGATGAAGTTCCAGTGCCCGAGAAGTACACTGATATCACAAGTGAGTTACAGCTGTGAATACTCTGAGCTGGACAATAGATATAGGCTTCAGAAGTATAAGTTGCTACTTTCGCTATAGTAACCCTATGTGATAATATAATTATATTAGAAAAAGTAACTCAAAATTTAACAGTTAAAAATTTACCAAGTCAAATAAGTACAATTTCAATATTTATTATGTACATCTATATATTCTTGTAATGAGAAATGGGTGTTGGAAGATGGTAAAATGTATGACTATTTATAGTTACAAATTAAATAATAGAAAGAGTCTTGGATTTATCTGCCACTGAAATTACACAAAAGTTTGTCACAGTATCTCTTTGATATCTATGGCTATCTAGTTCTCATCATTGACAGTCGTTTTAGAAACTGCTCACAGTGTTTGTTGGAGGGATACACATAAAACTCATCTGTTATTAGCCACGTCTGCTCGAGGTTCCTGAGACACATTTGAATAAACAGACTGTCCTTCAGCCCGCCCTATAACTACGGGGGACTAAGGTGTTGAAGATTGGTTGACCTCTAGGCTTCAGTTTAGCAGGATCAACGGTCTTCAAGTCTTTAGTTTCTCGATCAGGAATGATCATAAAAATTGATCATAAAAACCTGGAACAAAAGGTAATAGGTGGCCATGGTGTTCCAACAATCTCACCACCAACTGCTGTTCATGATGCGACCATGTCTTCAGTGTTTGTATATAAATGAATGAATCATGGTAGTATGTTACAGAGATAGCATGATAAGATAATGTCTACTGTGCAGAATTAACAAAATACATGAATAAATCACATGTTATGATACATGGGTACGATATAACCTTTGCCTTCCACTCATGGATGCCAAGTCCCTTATGTACTTGCTGGTATGTCGTAAGCTTCCAGGCAAGAACTAGCCATGATATATTTGGCTAACCAATTAATGGTTATGCTTCCTGACAATGCCGGTGAAGGTTATCTCTGGTTAGCGTCATTCCCTTTTTTTTTATTAATCTGATACAATCAAATCGTAAATAACATCTGAAATAAAATGATATTAGTCATATATATATATATATATATATATATATATATATATATATATATATATATATATATATATATGTATATATATATATATATATATATATATATATATATATCTTTAATAAACTTACATACCCTCTTAGGATTTATAAGCTCACAGTGAGACTATATTGGCTGAATTTAATCTGCCCTGCATGCAGCGTGAAAAAAAGAACTTTTCTTGCAGATGCTGTCTTCCAGTTTCTCACTCTGGCTTCTGGATTTGGTGTGTGTGATTTTCAACGCGCCGCTCTGTCCTTATATTTCAGTCTCTCGCTCGTACGAGAAAGCACCTCCTAAAGTCCCAAAAGATTTTCGTTTAATCTCTCGGTTTGAGGCGATTTGAGGCAATCTGTGCTTTTCCTGTACTTGTTTTCTCTTCTGTTCACTACACACTTATATCCTTCCTTCCTTCCTAGGTATCCTTTCATTTTCCCCATATGAGGCTTTCATTCTATCCTAGTTTTATTGCCATCCGTTTAGGCATATACGTACAATAAATTTTTAAAGATTATTAGCTAACTTTTAGCAGATGTGATGACGATAAAAAATGTTAATTATCTTTAAAACTATTTATATTTGAATAATATCCTTTTGGGTATAATTCATAGTCTATCTCCTTTAGTGAATTACTTTTATTTAATTGTATTCCAATGTCGTGAAACATTCTAAATCCACATATATAAATTAAAAGGTAAATGTAAAGCCTAACACCTAAATTCAATAAAAGGAAAGAGAAATGGTAAAAGTACAGTGCTGTCACAATGGCGTACAAAAATCCCCCTTTTTTATGCTTCGTCTGCATATTTTTACGCTTTCACGTTGATAGTAAAGCCTACTGCATCACTACACGCTTTCTTCAATAAAACGTGTACTGCATTTCTAAGAAAACCTTGAGCTAGGCACACCGCGTAATGACCTAAATTAATACTTCCATTAATTTCATTTTATACACGGCGTGATGAAAAGACAGATGAACTTAGGATAGAGAGAAGGGAGGGCTGAAAGCAGGAACGCATGCAACGCTAACACGCGTCTCGCGATATACAATTAATGCCACCCCTTCCCCCGCGTAAGGCCAGAAGCACTAACTTTTTTTCAAATGGACAGTGATAAAAAACACTACCCATACGAGAGTTAGGTTTAAAAGCATGAAAAATGCTTATTGGGAAACATGACATTATACTGGTTTACGTTTGAAAGCCTGACAGTACCCAGACACCACATCGTATCGAAGTGAACAGGAGGTAGAAGAAAATGCACATTTTGAACGCAGCCACCTAGCTCCCTTAAATTTATATAATTGGGTTCCTTAGGACTTGCTGACAAAGAATATGTTAAGTGTTACGCAAATAGTCTAGGAATTAACAAATTATAGACAAAAGAAAATAGTGAGAGTGTCAGACAACACACAAAAAATAATCGCACAGTGGCATGTTTTGAACCCACTATTTTACGGGAAATGGGCCACCATGTAAAATTCTATTTGATTGGATAGAAGTAAATGTAAGGCTAAACACGATTAGTCGGGCTACAAATACTAATTCTTTGTTGTTAGGGGAAACGTGAGTAGGAGTACTTTTTTTTGAAAAGCTGTGTAAACATGGCCCGATTGGTTAGACCCACCAATATAGGCAATTAGGAGCGTCAGTTCAGTACCACATGTTAAAATAAACTTACTAAGAAACAGTGCGTTGAGAGCCAGATCATATTTTTCTAAATAAAAGCCTGGGACAGAGGCGGATCGGAATTTGTGCCATAATTTGTGCCATTATTCATCGCCAGTCAACGTATCTGTGTATTATTTCCATGAATTGTGGTAAGCTTGATATATTCGATATCTTTTTAATGAAAATTGAATGTAAATTGATAATTTATGCCTGCATATGTGTGTGGTTCAGTAGCAAACATGAGGCAAGGCCTAAATATTGCTCCAACCTGAACAGGAGGTGTCGGAGAAAAGTAAAACTGCATGGAATTGCCAAACCGTACACTGACACCTATCTTATTGACTAGAAGGAACTAAGGCTGGAATTGCAGAGGCGTAGTAACCATTTAGGAGGAGAATACTGGTGTAAATTGTTTCAGATGAAGATAGCAGTTGGCCTACCGCTCTGAACTCAGTGTTTGTTCTGTATTGTGTTCAGTGTAGAAATAGATTATAAATTAGATCTGAAGTAGGAGGTACAACCTTCTTGTTTCAGGGACTGTGGTCCTAGTTATTGAAGCAGCACCTGGTCTGGATTTTGCTGAATCCAGAGGCTGACAGCATACTCCTGGGTCCAGATAGCGACCAGTGAGGTGTCTCCAGAACACAGGAAGCAATCGAGCAGAGGAGTCTTTTCCTGCCGCCATCACGAAAGTTAAGCTTCTGTGGCCAGAGTAGCTCAACATTATGTGCCCCCTCAAAAATTGACATTTTGTTAACCACAGAGGAACAATTAATTGGTTCAAATGACAGGAACTGTGAAAGTTTCCCAATACTATTTCCCCGATAATCAAACACTTGAAGTCATGATGAAAAACAATAACCAAGCTTGAACAAAACCAGTATTACCTCATATTACTACTGCACAAATTACACACATAGAATAATAATAATAAACTATGTCAATACAAAGTTCATATATATAAACTGTGTAAATAATACTTGTAATTACATTTGATTGTGATTCCTGGTTCACTGTGTATTTGAATCAGGATATCCATTATTGACAAGAATTAATACATATATTTTTAAACTAAAACACTTGACTCATTTAAGATAGTCTTATAGAGTGTTATATGTGTGTGAGTGTCACAGTGTTGTAAAGTGTTGTAGAATAAATTAAATTGTTTATCTGTCTGTTGTCGTTGTGACTTACACTTCATCATTTTCATAACCCTAGACATTTAACGTAGTCATCACAATATTCCAGAATAATTCTGACTGAGGCATAAATGTGGTAGCAAGTAAGGTCATCTGTAATACACCACACTTATTAGATACAGATACCTTCACAGCTGATCTCAGTCAGTACACTAAGTCCCCTATAAATATTTATAACATCCCACTTTACCACATCCAACCATTCGTTCTCTTGTAGTTTTAAATTTAATGTCTAGTAAATGCAAACTTTTAAAGTCGGCCATTCATTCCTATATTCGCTATTTCCTACTTTCAGCAATACCGTCTGGCTAACCGTAATCCACATTTCCGCCGTCTTCAAACTTCAAAGCAAGATCCGCCGAGTGTTATTACTGCGCTGTGTGTGTGTATGTGTGTCGCGCTACACAACAAAGCAAGAGGTACCAAATCTCGCTACAGCACCACAAAACAAAAAAAATTCAAGGACTGCGTGCTTTTTTAATTGGTGTTCAAACTATTTTTCACTGTGCAATGCGCGCATTTTCCGTATTTTCCCGAAAAGCTAACGGGATTTTATCATCGCTCTTTATATGACCTTTCAATTAGATATTTAGTATACAGGGCATTGTGTTTATGTGTTATGAAGCTACTGGTTAAAAATCAAGACGTGAGTTCAATGCACTTAATTTGCCGGTACGCTGTGCCAAGCTCATCTGCCAAAGTCAAGTCAATCAGACTGCAGCGTACTTGACGTGCACACTCTTTGTATATTATGCTTCCTGCGAAGAAGGGTGGTAATATCAACATTTACTGTTTGTAAAATCTATTGTAATGTATCTGACACTAGCTTTAGTTATGGGTACGGTGCAGTGAGAAGTCGCACTTGAATTTGTAAATACGAAAGAATTTTTGAGTGCGAAAACTGTTTATGAATACTAAAGAGTTTGTGAATACGAAAAGAAATTTTGTGAATACGAAAAGAAACTTTGTAAATATGAAAGATAAGTTTGTGAATACGAAAGAAAGTTTGTAAATATGAAAGAAACTTTGTAAATATGAAAGAAGCTTTGTGATGTCACAGATGGAAATAGTGCCGCAGTAATCATCCACTTTTGCCCCTCCCCATCTAGAGTATACTTTTGCTACATGAACGAAGGATTCACCAGTTTAATTAACACGGGGGCCATCTGGCAATCAAGCCCTATGGGAAACAGAGAGTGAAGCGCGGAGCATTGCGTAATAGATTCTTTGATCAGGGGAACACACGATATTCAGTGAGACGGACCTTGGATTGTAAAACTTTCAGGTGAAAATTGCTTAGCTGATTTTCGGCAAGGCAGAGATGATGAAAGTCAAGATGTGGTAAAATTACCTTTGATTCAAGACATCGAACGGCAAATTGGCTCGGGTCTGGCAGTGGTGTGACTTTCGCATTAAAGAACGATAGTACGGAACATATCAATATATACCATGTCTCTCCGATAGCCATGATCAGTTGCCAGAAATCCATCTGAATTCACTAGCTCGTTATCTTCAGATTTATCGTACAGAGTGAAAATTAATAGATTCCGTAGAGTGTTTCATTTTTCTGATTGCGGTAATTTATATACTAGATTTGAAGTGATTTAGTGTGTTTAAAATTCTCAATATATATTTCACTGATATTTTCTGTGCTAATTAAATAACTTATAGCTAACTTTCCAGCCGTAAAGTAAATTTAATTACTAGCTATTTTTCCAGCAAGAGATGTTTTAAATTGATTAGTACATACATTAAATAACTGTCTACTGACGGCATATATTATTTACTTCTATCCATTTTATGTAATTTTTTTTAATGACTAGTGTTCATATCACGCGTTAACAGAATGATAGGATAAGCTAGACACGTGTGTTTTAAATCTAATTTATAACAGAGTGGTGTAGAGGTCCTATATTTAACACGTGTTCGATATGATATAGATAATGTGGTTAAATGTTTATATGTTCTTTTCCTAAAATATAGGCTGATCAAACCTGAGTACTATCGGCTTGTTTTCTTATGGCCATATTAACTTATGATTATAATATTATATGCATCCAAGAATATTTAATATTGATGAGGTTCTTGCTGTGACCTGTGCGGTCCAATTTTCCTCATTTTCATGAGAGAAACCAGAATAGAACCATTGAATTATAATATTAACTGGGCCAGAACTATTACCAGATTTACCTATATATAATCTCATCAGGCAGTGATGGCAATATATTGTCAGCAACATTTGTGTAACTTAAACCTAGCGTTTCAGCCACCTGAGGCTAAACAACCTAGGAATTGTATATTTTCTATTTATTCTACATCGGCGATCACCACGCATGAACCTTACTCCAACCAACTAAAGGCATAGATAACTTATTGTATCCAGTACAAATTTAACACCGACTCTAGCGACTCCTGTGAAATTTGCAGTCAGCAACTACGGAGAGTCTGGGGCTGGATTTGGCAAACTTAAATTTGACACTAAATATATATATTACTTATTAGTGTATTTCCTTGGAATGCCTGCGACAACTACTGGGGTAAGTGTATCTGAAAGTGGCCACTGCGTGTATGTGAATTGAATGAACAGAGAAAGAAACGTATGTCTTTTGTTAACATCATATACGTATATGGTTTCTTCTTTCTTTTTTTTATCTCAGTAATCGGATTAGTCACGGGATAGTTTACATTAGGAACCTATTCTTTTCCAATACTGACTATTTCATAACTTATTGTTAACCTTTGATCATTTGGGTTAATTAACCTCTGTTGGGATCGTCCTTTGTTTTCCTTTAACAGAGGGGAGAACCTATTTGATTAATTTTCATTTTTGTCTGTAAACCATAATCTATCTTACAGATGTACAAACTTTCTTTCAGATTCACAAACTTTCGTTCATATTCACAAACTTTCTTTCGTATTCACAAACTTTCTTTCATATTCACAAACTTTCTTTCGTTTTCGCAAACGTTCTTTCTTAATCACAAACTTTCTTACAGATGTACAAACTTTCTTTCGTACTCACATGTCGTGTATGCTTATTGTTTTGATCTTTTATTGATAATAAACTTTATTAAACCTTTAGTTATCGTGTCGGTCAACCCCATATCTATTATATGTTATCTATAGTTTGTTTTCACGTTCGTGCGTATTTGTCACATAATTGTGTGCATGTGAGTACAGTGCAACTTGTATTTTCGTACAAGGAGAGAAAGTGCGTATGATTTAAATATCGTCGTCCAGATAGGCTGGATTAGATAAATTATTCTATCCAGAGACTGTCCTTTCTCTTACACGATCACCTCGTGATAAAACTATTTCTAACCCCTTACTTTCACATTGTCATCACTATCACCTCTGCTAAGACAAGGCTATAAACATCTATTACCTATCTGAAAATCATACACGACATGTGAGTACGAAAGAAAGTTTGTACATCTGTAAGAAAGTTTGTGATTAAGAAAGAACGTTTGCGAAAACGAAAGAAAGTTTGTGAATATGAAAGAAAGTTTGTGAATACGAAAGAAAGTTTGTGAATATGAACGAAAGTTTGTGAATCTGAAAGAAAGTTTGTACATCTGTAAGATAGATTGTACACATAACATAAAGTTTGTGAATACGAAAGAAAGTTTGTGAATATGAAAGAAAGTTTGTGAATACAAAAGAAAGTTTGTACATATGAAAACAATGTTTCTAAATATGAAAGAAGGTTTGTGAGTAGGAAAGAAGGTTTGTGAGTACTGTGACGGACAACTCAGCTGTCCCTGAATTGTTAGATGATGGTAAGAACCCTCTCATAACATCAGTACCCCTGAATTGTTAGAGGATGATACGTCCCTTGTATAACATCAGTACTGTTGGAACTTTTCGTTAACGGGGAATTCTCACCACCTGGGCTCATTAGCAATGCACAACAGAAACGTGGACTCATTAGCAAGCAACCTTTCCACGTAGATTGTCAAAACGTTTGCTACTTAATATGTAGACTGCTATCTTACGTTCATTCAGAGAATCGCATTGATTTAAGGAGAGGTTAAATCACGCCGACGGATATCTCTAGAGGAATTACATACAGTTATTTTCATTACCTTGGTCAGTACGCCTGCCCAGTGGGGCGTTGCCAAAGTCAACGAGAGAAGTGGCTACGATCAAAGCAGTGGCGGTCCACAGAAGCAGCGTCTCAGTGGCATTTCGTATCTCCGTGTTAATCAGAGGAGAGCGCTGAAACGCTCGAAGACTAAGACGGACGGGAGAAACGAGCCGGTCAGGAAGTGAGTAATCGGACGAGGAACGGGCGGCTAGAAACTCGATTTTCCCCTGAGTTCAAGAAAGGTGTTAGATTCTAACATGTCCCCCTGATCTAACATTCCACTTACTATATATACAGACCCTGAAGAAATGCATTTTATCATTCGTTCGCAGAAGATTTTAAAATACACTAGCGTATAGTTAAATCCTGCTAGATTTCATCTGAATTGTCGGCTATATTGGAGTGCTATTCTGTTCTGTGCAGACGATATAATATATTTGTTAAAGTGATCAGTGGTCTAGTGCTTTCATTTTAGTTCACTGGATTTGTGTGTTAATTTAAACTTATTAAATAAACCCATTTCAAAGTTCCAGTTGTAAACTAAATTATATAGCTATAAGTTAATTCCCAATACAACTACATGCTTAAATTAATTTTGGAAGCCGTTAAGGGATTTTTAACTATTTAATACAGTTTAGTTTTGTATATATATATATATATATATATATATATATATATATATATATATATATATATATATATATATATATATATATTTATAATATTATATATATATTATATATATATATATATATATATATATATATATAGATGTGTGTGTTTTAACTATTAGACTCGCGGGGAGTTTTTCTTGAATTTATATAATTAAAGACGCGAGTGCTTAAAATAGTTTTGACTGTAAATTTATCATTCGCTAGTATATAATTAATATTGGAAATTATGTTGTCATGTTTTTCTATCTTTTCCTATAGAATGATCATACAACCTTTGCGTTCCCAGCAAAGAATAAATTATATAGAGAGTCCAGACTCGGTTCTACCTTCAGTCATTACATAAACATTTTAAATTAACTCTTGTGGCGATCCTCTGTTGGGATCCAGCTAACTGATTTTTTCTAGAAACAAAGCACCCCCAAGAGCGTTCAAAATTAAACATTGTCTGTTAAAGATAAAACTGGAGCAGAACATTACCATAACCGATACATATAATTTTACTGTTCTACTGTGGAAATAAGAAATAACATTTAAGAACACTGACAGTTTTTTTCGTCATCACGCTAGAGAATATTGTCTACCACCAGCGGTGAATAATACCTGAGACCACACTATCCACACCCCCGTATCTGTGACTGTGCCATCCTATAAGAACCTTTAAATATAAAACCAACAGAACACTGAGGCTTCATCTTCTAGCGATTCTCGGGCAAATCTGTGCAACACAAAACCCGCTAATCTGGGGCTAGAAACGAAGGAAAGACATTTGTATATCATGTCAAGGGTTTAAGCTGTTGTTGTGTATTTTCTATGAAGTGCCAGATTCCACGATCGGTAAGTGTGTGTGAGAGACTGAGTGCTGGCCATCATGAGCGTGCATGAATGAACGGGATTTATTTTGCAAACCTTGTTAATTTGCTTTACCTGATAAATATCTTTTACTGTATGTCTTGCATTGTCCTTTAAGCGGGATTTCTTAAACTCTGTTATTTCCCCTCCCTTATATCTGCTTAGTAAAGGGAAACACGTTTGAGAACGATCGGATTTTTTCCACCACCATACCTAGTATTGTAACACCTCTCTTTGAAGTAATTTAATTTACGGGTTGGGTTACATTATCTATTCTGATAAAAAAACACCTGTCTTTGGACTGTGGTTGTTTTCTTTGCCTAATTCAAGCGGGAAGGGTATAGTTGACACCATTCTTCACCCCCCCCACCCCCTGCCCAATTTTGTTATTCGTATTTTGCTGTAACTATTGATTATTCCTGTAATTTGATAAATGTTGTCATCTGATTTTAATGATAAATAAACACGTAAAACTTCTAGTATTGTGTTGGAAGGCCCAAGCCCAAACTTACCCCATACTTGTTATATTCGTAGTTTGTATTCACGTACGTCCGTGTGTTTGAAGCACCAAATTGGTGTGAGCGCATTTGTGTTTGGAAACTGGCAAATGATTGTCCAGGAGAGTTTAAGTCGAAGTGAAAGGACATTCCCGTAAATTACAAACCTGACAGATGAACAGTCAGTTTACAACATTAATCGGCAAGCATGGTCACACTATCTTCCTGTACATCACTGAAATGCATGTTCCGGCCCGCAAGTCCTTGATAACGTGACATCCATTGACGGCGAATCTTGATGGAATCGTTCTCCATGTTCATCGCCTGACTTCGCCAAGGTTGTCAGTTCCATGGAAAAAGTCAAGATGGCAATCCTACTTAGCTAAACATGGATTTTTGAGGGGGCAATCCCACGACATGTTTACAGACCCATAATTCTGTATGCATCTATGCACTGCTTAACAATATGCACATAGTCGACAGATTTGTGATTTCCAAGCAAGTTATCGACGATCGATTTGAATGCCATCCATGCGCGAAGTTCACTACCATGTAACAAGTTCTCGATTTGTTTGTCTGCATTAACTTTCCTCTTCAGAGGTCCTACAAAGATACCTTCCTTTATCTTTGCATCGCTAACTTGCGGAAACGTTCCTCGAAGATAAGTGAAAGCTTTGCTCGTTTTATCTAACGCTTTTACGAAATTCTTCATGAGCCCCAACTTTATATGTAACGGTGGTAAAATGATGCTGTCTTTGTTAACTAATGGCTCGTGTGTTACAAACTTTATGATGACCGAGCTGCATTCAAATCGATCACCTGAATAGGGCTCACACCAGTTCAGTTGCATAATGTTCCTGTCTGTTGCGGCTGTCCCATTCACATAGGGAAGCAAAACAATAATTTAGTTATACCCAGTCCTGCATGCCCAATGAGAATTGCAATGACCTTCAGTGTAAATCCAACAAATCCGCCATGGTAGTCATTGTACTTTTTTTCAATTGCCAAAAGTATAGCCATATTGTCATAAGAGTTTCTTTCATATGAACAAAGTAGGCGGACTGGAATTGATGAATAAAATAAATTTCCGTTATGCAATAACACGGCTTTTAGAACTAGTCTTGGAAGAGTCGATTAAAAGTCGCCATTCGTAATGACTATTGCTTAAGATGACACTAGGTCGCACCATTAGACCGTTGGACATCTAAATGCAATAGCAAATGTCATCACTCATCCATTCAAAGTATTGAACACATTCTCTGTTGTAAATTAACTTCTGTTTGGCAATGACGCAAATTTAGATAAAATCGGATATTGGACGCTAAAAGATTCCATTTTTCTATTGCTTGAAATAACCCCCCCCGAATTAACATTTAAGAACACTGACAGTTTCCTTTGTCGATCATCACGCTAGAGAATTTTGTCCCATCACCAGCGGTGAATAATAAAAGAAAACACTATCATTCACCCCCAGTTATTTGGACTCGCGAAAAAAAGGCTTCCGAGTAATTTCCGCAGTGTCCTTTTGATAAAAAGCAACACGAACAACGTATTTGTTCATCTGAAGCGATTCTGAATGGTTAATCTAAGTGCAACACAAAATCATTTCAACTGGGGCATTAGAAATCCGAGTCAAAGACATTTGTTTTCTATCATGTCAGACTGGGTAGTTTAAAGCTGATGTCACTTATTTTCTGCATGAAGTGACAATTCCACGATTTGTAATGTGTGTGACGCATAAGACTGATTGCTGGCCAACCATGGGGTGCATGGGGTACACGTGATTAGGATGAATGAAATGCAGGATTAAGTTTTGCACACCTATGTTAATGGTTTCGAAACCGATAAAATATCTTGGATAACCACAGTATGTCATGCATCATGTTCCCTTTATAGCGGGATTTTTCCTTAAACTCTGTTCATTTCTTCCCCTCCCTTTAGTCAATGCTTAGTAAAGGGAAAACACGTTTGGTGAGAACGAAATCGGATTTTTTCACGCACACATACCTAACAGGGTATTGAAACAACCTCTCTTTGAAGTAATTCTAGATTTATGGGTTGGGTTACATTAATCTATTCGATAAAAAAACACCTGTCTGTAGACTGTGGTTGAGTTTTCCCTTTGACATAATCAAGCGGAAATGGTATAGTATGAACACCAAGATCTATTTGCAACACCCCCCTCCCCCCTCCCCCAATAAAGTATAATTAATCTTAACCACGTAAAACTGCGCAAAGGTATTTGTGTGGAAGGCCCAAGCCCAAACTATACCCCATACTTCACGCGTTATATTTACGTTAACCCGATGTTCACGTACGTCCGTGTCGGATTTCTGAAGAATCGCCATAGTTTCGCAAATTATTTCAAAATGTAATTTTGAGAGCGCGTAACATTATGTGTTTGGAAACTGGCAAATAATTGTCCAGGAGAGTTTAAGGAGTAGAGTGAGAGAAAACGATTGTCGTATAGAAGTCAGTTTCCAATTGCGCATTCACCATCATTCTTCCCTCTAATCGGGACCACTATTTTCTAAGAACTCTCTCAAATACATTTACGACAAGTACGAAAGAAAGTTTGTTAATACGAAGGAAAGTTTGTGAATACGAAAGAAAATTTGTGAATATGAAAGAAAATTTGTAAATATGAAAGAAAGATTGTAAATTTGAAAGAAAGTTTGTGAATAAATATGAATGAAAGTTTGTACATATGAAAGAAAGTTTGTGAATACGAAAGACAGTTTGTACATATGAAAAAACTAATGAGAGCTGGAGAGTTGAGCAGACGACGCTAGCATTGGATAGGACACGCATTAGCGAAACAGTTTGACAGCATTACAAGGCAATCCTTTTTCTGAAATCCAGTGCGTAAGAGAGAGAGAGAGAGAGAGAGAGAGAGAGAGAGAGAGAGAGAGAGAGAGAGAGAGAGAGAGAGAGAGAGAGAGAGAGAGAGAGAGGAAAGTCTAAAAAACAATTAGAGAAGGGAACTGAAGAAATGCATTAAATACGGAAATGAAGACATGGAAAGATTATGAAGCGATGGCACAGGACAAAAAAGGCTTGGCATGAATTTATTGAAGGCCTATGCTCCAAAGGTAGCTCAAGGGTAATGAATGAATGAGTGAGGAGTGAATGAGTGAGTGTATGAATGAGTGATTGAATAAGGGAATGAATGAGTGAGTGAGTGAGTGAGTGAGTGAGTGAGTGAGTGAGTGAGTGAGTGAGTGAGTGAGTGAGTGAGTGAGTGAGTGAGTGAGTGAGTGTCACATAATTTCGGGTCGATCTCTTCTTCACTACGGCAGTAATCAGTTGCATTTGTTGTACGTCCTGATTACCTGGAATTTCCCGGGGATCGACACATTCATTTATCTCTTATCAAACAGATATTTGGTATTTACTATCACTTAACACTCCTTTTTGGTGATAACTCATCACATTTGCTTGGCGCTTCATAGCTTTGCTGAGATTAACGCAGGTAAAACCCATATGGGCCTGGTCAGTTTTCGCATAGTTTTGTTTGCTCAAGCCGTGCCAGGTGATAAAATTACTCGCTCGCAGACGGATTGTGTGTGCACAAGCGACGGATAAAGAGATTACTTGTCTGTGCGACACATCTTTGACAGACATGAATGACATCATCATTTCCTGTCCACCTGTTTCAGAGACATTACGTTAGAGGAAAGTAACATGGTACATCTGAAACACATTGTCGAAAGAGTGTACGGACTTGCTACTTCCATATATGGGAAACGTGACCTTCTGCATCACGCACAGAATTTTCCATTTCGGAATAATTTTGAATTCTTTTTCTTTGATCCTTAGCCGCCGACCGTCAAAGCAGTCAGTGGCCATCACGCCTAGTGGCGTCTTGTAGGGCAACAACAAATTGATTCCACTTTGCTCGGTCGGTGGCCATCCTTCGTACAGTGCCCCAACTCTGGTTCATTCTTTGCATCTCAGCCTCCACAGTCCTCCGCCAGGTTAGTTTTTGGTCGGCCTCTCTTTCGTTTTCCTTCAGGGGTCCAAAGCATAGCTGTTCTTGTGATGGCATCGGGGTCTCTTCTGAGGACATGACCAACCCAGCTCCAGCGTCTGCCAGCTATGATGGTGTGCACGTCCTCTTGCTTGCTACGAGTAAGCAGATCTTGGTTAGTGATGGTATTTGGCCAAAAGATTCGGTAAATTTTTCTTAGGCATGCTGTGTGAAAAGAGGACAATTTCGACATTTCCTTCTCTGTAACTCTCCAGCAAAAACAAAAATCAGAAGGGTCACTATAAGAGACTTGTTGTTCGCTGATGATGCTGCAGTCGTCACTCAAAGCCAACAGGAGCTTCAGAGCTTGATGAATCGCTTCACTAAAGCATGCAAGGACTTGGCCTCACAATAAGTCTAAAGAAAACGAATGTGCTGAGTCAGGATGTGGGTGCTGCACCAGTTATCACTATCGATACTATGAATTGGCAGTGGTGCACCACTTCACATACCTAGGGTCTACCATCAATGACAAACTCTCACTGGATACAGAAATCGACAGCCGCATTGGCAAAGCTGCAGCTACCTTTGCCCGCCTCACATCGCGTGTTTGGGGAAACTCTAAACTCACAATGAAGACCAAAGCTTACTTACTTAGTCGTTCCCTTTCTACCGTGAGGTGTAGAGGTGAAGACCAAAGCTGCGGTATATAATGCCTGCGTCACCAGCACACTCCTATATGGCAGCGAGACCTGGACGACCTATGCTAAGCAAGAAAGAAGGCTCAATACCTTCCATTTGCGGTGTCTACGCCGCATCCTCGGCATCTCATGGAAAGATAAAGTGACAAATGTCGAGGTGTTGTCACGTGCTGGCCTTCAAAGTATGTATACGCTGCTTAGACAGCGCAGACTTCGCTGGCTTGGCCATGTTCGCCGCATGGAAGATGGTCGCATCCCAAAAGATATCTTCTACGGACAATTAGCAGATGGCAAGAGAACAGTTGGGCGACCACAGCTGAGGTTCAAAGATGTGTGCAAGAGAGATATGAGGGCACTGTACATGGATCCAGCAACATGGGAGGATGAAGCTGCCGATTGCACTAAGTGGCGATGCTATTTACGGCACCACCTCAGATTGGGCGAAGAGAGGCTCACACAAGAAGCAGAGGTGAGGAGAAAACGTCGAAAGGAGCACCAGGAAAACAAGCAGCTGAGGGCTGCCACCTCAGGGGCGCATTCCCATAGTCAGTTATGACTGAAGGGGCTATTATTATTATAACTCTCCAGCAATCCGCACCATAGAGGAGCACAGAAAGCACACAGCTCTGATATAATCTTAATTTTGTGCTTGTGCTGTATTGGGAGGACTTCCAGATGTTGTTTAGGCTAAAGAAGGCTGTTCTTGCCTTATTCATTCTGACATTGATGTCTCTGCCTGCCCCGCCGTCTGGTGTTACTATGCTTCCTAGGTATGTGAAGGTATCTGTCTGTACCAATTGCTGATTCCTTACTGATATGGGCTCAGGGTTGCTCACATTGAGCGTCATGACCTCAGACTTCTTTAAATTGATATTCAAACCCACCTGCTGGCTAAACTTATTAAGTCTATCCGTTTTTTCCTGGATGTGTTGATGTGAATGTGCTAGTAGTGCAATGTCATCTGCATATTCCAGATCTTCCAATGTAGAAAATGTAGTCCATCTTATTCCTCTTGGACTGCCCTCTGTTGTCTGGCGCATCACCCAGTCTATGACTGTTAAAAATAGAGTGGTTGATAAGGGGCATCCCTGTCGTACTCCTGTCTTCACCTCAAAGGTTAGGTTGCTCTGCCCAACACTATACGTAAGGTTGGCATAGAGGCTTTTTATGATTGACACTATGCAGCTTGGAATTCCATAAGCCCTCAGTATTTTCCATAAACTGTCCCTATGTATGCTGTCGAAAGCCTTTTCAAAATCAACAAAATTAATGTAAAGCTGTCTTTGCCATTCTGAGCACTGCTCTATAATGTTCCTGAGAGTGAATATATGATCTACACATCTCCTGTTCTTTCTAAATCCTGCTTGTTCTTTCCTCAGTTTGTGGTCTACTGCCTTTGAAATTCTCTGTATAATTATCCTGCCTAGTATTTTGCTGGGAACTGAGAGAAGAGCGATTCCTCTCCAATTATTGCAGTCTGCAAGATCTCCCTTCTTGGGCAATTTGACAATTATTCCTTTGTTCCACTCTGATGGTGTTGTCCCCGTTTTCCAGACTTGTGCAAATAGTGGTTCTAATAGTTCTGCTGCTAGCTCAGGGTCTGTCTTAAATAGCTCTGCATTTAAGTTATCATGGCCTGGAGCTTTGCCGTTCTTTAACCCTTTGATTGCTGTGATGATTTCTTCTTTGCGTGGAATGTCTGTCTTCACATCTAGATCGTTTTCAGCCTCAGGAACACACCCATGTTCGCTTTTTTGGGACTTATAACATGGGGGTCAGTTCGCAAAACATCCTTACTTTATGTGTATCAAACCTTGACCGCTTAAACGCCCCCCCAACAACAACTACACCTGTGTATCATACCCTGATCCTGTCTCCTCACATATTTCAAACCCCTAATAACAACAACAAAAAATGTTGTGGGAGGATCAAGGGGGCGTGGGGGTTCCCCCATGGGGGGGATACATTCCCAAACGGGATTCTTATACCCTCCTCTTCCAGGTCCTCCCTAAATATACCCCCATATACTAACAACCTCATCCCCATCAAGGACCCCTGTGCCACAAAGACATCCAACACAATCCAGACTCTTTCCACAACTGGCTATTCTTAAAAAATAGATCCAACCTGGGGCCCCACTTCTTAATCATCCCTACCTCCTCCTCCTCCTACCCAATCAAAACTCTGATCCACCCTCATATCTCATCCCCTCACAACAAATCCAAACCCATCATACAAGCTCCTTACGTCCACAAAACAACCTAGTATTACCACACCACCAAACCAAACCACATCCACCCCCCAGCAACACTAAAACCACCTCAACAACCCGACCTACATCCCCCCACCCCTCCCCCAGAACCCATACAACCCCTATTACCACCCAATTCCATCCCTCCCTCCCCAAAATAAAACCCCCAACCCCTTTTCACCATGGATATTCACGATCCCCAATATATTTTCACTTAATTACCTCAACCAACCCACCCCTATATACTAAAAAAACATTATACCATATAATAAAATCACTCTAACAAATTCCCACACCCCCAACCCTCCACCATCACCACAACCCACTCCTCACAATCCTACCTAATCACTCCCACCTCACCCACACCCCATCAACCCCAAATATCCATCAAACCACACAAAAAACAATTCCCAAAAACAAAAAAAACCCCAAACTATACCCCCCCCCCCCCCCCACCCCCCCCACACCCCAACCCCCACCCAACCACACCCCCCCACCCCCCCAAAAAAAGTGACACCCCCCCACCCCCCCCCACCTCATGACTCCCCCCCCATACCACGTACTCCATCGACGCCACTTCCCGTCTCCACATGACTTTTTGACGCTCATCAGAGACTGTGCGTCGTTCCGACTGTCTCTCATGTGAGAGAGAGAGACCCACGGCACGCACACACTAACTTACAAGCCTAAAAAAAAAAAATAAAAAACACAAAACCGCAACAAACCCACCATCGCACACGCTCTCACCTTCCCCCATGACCCTCATTTACTCCGCGCCTCAAAAATGCTAAACACATCCAACCCCACATCCTTCGCCCATACTTCACTCAACCCCACACCCACCTGTTCACCCAAACAACCAAAAAATTCACCTCCCACATCAGCCCTGAACTTTCCTCTACCCCGACCAAAAACCCCCCACCCAACACCACCCCCCAATAAGACCTCTACCGCCCCCACCTAAACAACCTCTGACAAAATCAAAAATATACCTCCCTTATCCACATAACTTCTCCGCTATACAACCCATAAGTAAAAGGCTCAAATTTCCCACTGTTCCCCCCACTGCATTACCCAAACCTAATACCTACTTCATACAAAATCAAATCTGCGTGCTATCGATCCTATTAGACACCCTGACTTTTGGTGCTATCAATTTCTAGAATAAAGCTCATCTATTGCACTTTCTGATCACTATTGAGAAGATACGAAAATCCGGAATGTCACAGAGAAAACTAAGATACCATAGCATCTAACAGAACAAACTAAGTATAACAATCAATATGCAAGATTCTGAATCGCCATTCCAAAACCCTTGACACAACACTAGTTTTATAAACACTTCTATGGAAATCACCACTTCTTTTCCACGCAACGACCAATAAAATCCAATTTCAACTAAACAAAAACAAAAAAGAACCAAAGCTGACCATACTGGCAATATGAAGTTAAACTTCCCACTACATAACCCCACATCTATTTACAGACCCCGAACCTCCGATAGCGACACTTAGCAAGTTACTCTATTTAAGCTCACACTCAACTCACACTCAATTACTAAAGGCAATAAATTACTCAAACCCAAAACCCAACCCCCCTATTACTAAAAACCACAACGTCAATGTCCAATAGTCGACTCATCAAAACTTCAGCTGACTATAGAATCTATGTTACCGGATCTACGCACTTGCGTAGATATAGTCGCACCGCAAGAGTCTACTGACTCCCACCCACCAACCACCAAAACCCACACAATACTCCCCACCAAATCCCCACACCCCCACCCCCCCCCCCCCACTCCACCCCCCCCCCCTACCCTTCCCCAACTGAACATTCTACCCCCTAGTCACGCATTATGAACGAGAATATCACGCTAAATGTCCCACTACATCAGTCAAACGCCTATAAATCAGTGTCATCTAAGAACAGACATTCAGAAGAAATAACAAACAAAGGTACCTTCCGAGCGAAAACCCTAACAAGCATAGAGTCCGCACGGCAGAGCCTACACTGTCAAAGCTATACGCTGAGCTTACTAGTGAACATATTATCTAAACTCACAACACATTGAGTCCGACTGTGTTTTCATCTCACCGCCATACCCCATAACGTGAGTTAACCCAAAGTGAGGACATGCTCGCACATAAATTACACTAAGAGAGCTACGGCTCTCCTTCGTAAATCCTAACTCCCACTATATCATAAGCGTGTACCCAATGTGGTGATCTCAAGAGCTAATCTACACAGGGATTGTTATCGACATTCACTAAAGGAGTTCATTTGTACAGTACCAATTCCAGCGTGAGATAATGAACTTCCCAGTACATATATCGATCTCAGGATAGTATAACAGCCCGTGTCAAAAACTATATGTCAGACAAATATAGGTCGAGATATATCGTTTATGGGTTCGTTGGTATGCCACAGGGAAGAGAGCGTTATAGTAACCTGCGTCAGAAGTGAGCGCATGAGTTTTCTTGAAAGCTATGCCGGCTTAAGAGCAAGGCAGGACAAGATAGCGATTTTCCTGGTCCCATCATTTAAGATTTCGCCATATTTACGTAATGACAGTCTACTATTACTTATATATTTGCTAGACCCCATATTTCCAGAGGAATATTGTACATCTTACCACCCCCATGCCAATGTCAGGCTCGTATGGTTAATGTAAATTCATGTATTTTATCATAAAAGGATAAATGATACCCACCCCATCAGGCCTTTTCGCTTGGAAGATAAATACCCTCACAAGAAAAGAGGAAAGATTCTTGCATTGACAGGATAGCGTAACTCGGGCAATGGTAACCAAGTCTTCTATGCGTTCACTCTTCCCAACGCACGAATGCGCCCATCTCTTGCTTATGTGTATCCTATTTCGGACTGTTCAGTTATACCGATACCTGAGATCGACCAATTATTATAATAGAATATATTTAAAAAATGTGTGCCCCCTGCCCCTTGAATATTTTTCTCGCATAGTGAAACTAATGTCCTGTCAGGACGTCCGTCCAAATAATTGATACAGGAGAGGGAATACTTTAAGCCAACGAGAAAATTATTCCTGATCCATTGAAGTCCATCACAAAACAATGAATAAGGGACTGGAAATAATTTTAACTTCTCTTCATGAAATAACCTCATTTAATCAAATATTCAAAAATACCTAGAAAAAACAGACGTCATGTGTCATAACAAAAAAATCTACTCTATAAACTATTTGAAAAACCATTGCTGTTGTCGTTTTTCGTTTCGTCTCGTCACAATCAATGTATATCTATTAGTGGTCAACGAAAGAAACGTATAAAAACTACATTTAACTCAAATCAAAGTCACAAAAATAATCTAGGAACATGTCCAATTTTTCACTAACAAGTATCTGAATAATTAAAGAAATTTAATGAGATGTTTGGTACCCAAATAAAGAATACAACAGAATAAAACTAAAAATGATAACAAAAGTTATTAAAATATAGACTAACTTAATTAAAAAAAAAAAAATATTACTAATATGTTAGTATGGTACCTAACTAATATAATTTCATTAAATTGAAGGGAAAATGAGAAATAGTATATGTGAGTAAAAGAAATAACCCCCAATTGTCTGCAAGTAACAGGGTCATTTAAAACCCAAAATATTAAGCTATAACACATTAATTAGAATGCGTGTGAAAATGACCAGTTTGAGGATAGATAGATCTAACATAATTATATTTACGCATATCTGAGAACGAAAAGAAACAGAAAAAGTTCATAAATTTTAACCTATATATATGAAATCGTCATAATCACGAATATCTATTACCTTAATAATTACAAATAATTAAAAAGGTTTAAATTGGTGTGACCGTTCTGTGATATTTATTGTGTTTTCATCTTTTCTTGTATATTTTTTTTCTTCATCACTACTTTAACTTGTATTTTATTTATATCATTAATCTTCATATTTATTTTTTTAAAGATTTATATTTTTTAGGAACATGATAAGACCTACCATTCGTTGTTAACTTCCTATTGAACTTGTATGAAATAAGTCATAAGGAATACACTAGAATGGTTAGGATCATTATCTGAATTAATAGGATGTATATGATTTTCATCATTGATCATCGCCGATAGTTTGACCTTTATTAAACTTTTGAAAATAAGTAAATTCGAATAAGTCATCAACCACGATTGTCCCTTTACTATCAGAGATGTTCCGTTTATTAAACAGTTTCCAATCGAAATGAGTGATACGCAAAAGTGGAAGTGAAGTCCAAATTTTCAAACGATCCGTAAAAAACTTGATATTTTGACTCACTAATAGTTTATTTCGAAATGTCCTTATTTTATAGTAGGAAGTCCAAATGAAGTGTTGTATATTTCTGACGTGCATTTGTAATACGTTCATTGCAGGTAATGTAATGCTTGATTAGTCAGAAAATTTTCTTGAAATAGTAATATTCATTCAGAATCCGTTAGGATGTCTGGACAACGTATCTCGGCGTTTGGACGTTTCTCAGTTCCTGGTATTGACTGTATTTCATTGAACTCATTTGGGTTGCATAACGCAATAGCAAAGCGTGCAAGTTTGGGACTTTTATGGTTTGAACGACGTAATGCTGCCACAGATTTCTGATCAGTCTGGATCAGAAATGGAGATCCAGCAAAAATTTTTCTAGTATTGGTAATTGCCCAGATTTAACGGCGAGCAATTCTCGGTCTACTGTCGATATATTTAGTCTCAGGAGGTTTCAGCTTTCGCGTTGAGATATAAAGTTTAGGTGAGAAAGTGAAGGACATCATCCTCATGATTATTGGAGTAGTAGACAAGCCCGATGTCCGTAATTACTCGCATTCTGTAACGTAGAACAAACTTTTTAGAGGCATCTGATAATCCTAAAACAGGTGGGCATGAAAATATGTTTAAGATAGTGCGAAAAGTTTTGTCACATTCGTCTGTCCAATTTATCCTTAATGGCATGTTCTTCTTTAATAACGATGACAGGACAGCCGTGATGGATGATAAGTGAGGTACAAATCTGCTATAGTATTGGATTAACCCTAACAGACTCCTAACCTGTTTCTTCGTTTGAGGAACATATAAATTTAATATTTAGAAACCGTACGGGGAATTGTTTGTATACGTCCTGGTCCAATAATGTGTCCCAAGAATGTTATCTCATTACACGCTATTTGAATTTTAGTTGGTTTAGCGGTTAAATGGTTATCCCGCAATATTTCCAAAACTGATTTAAGACCCAAAAAAATGTTCCTCAAATGATGAACTAAACAAACATATGTCGTCAATGTAGGTAATTATATCTGATCTACCTGCTAAAATTTTTCGCATCATGCGAATAAAGGTAGCTGGAGCATTCATTAGCCCAAAAGGCATCACGTTCCACTGGTAAAGACCTTGTGGAGTTGAGAACGCTGTGTAGTATTTGGCTCTTTCGGTTAGTGGAATCTGCCAATAACCTTTGGTTAAGTCAATTTTAGTGAAAAGTGTAGCATTGGATAGATTAGGAAGTAAGTGGTCAAGGTTAGGATGTGGTTCGCTATTAGGTACTGTCTGCGCATTAAGTTTCCTATAGTCAACACATAAACGTATGTTGTTGTCCTTTTTCCGGACAATGACTAAAGGAGAAGAAAATGGAGATTAGTCTCAATAATACCTAATGATATCATCTGTTCGAGTTCCTGAGATGTCTTACTCAGAAAATGTAGAGGTACAGAATAAGGATGAACACGAATTGGTGTATCATCGTTAAGAATAATATCGTGACTAATTACAGATGTGCAACCCGGTACATCCGTTAACACATCTGGGAAAGATTGTAGAAAGATCAGCAATGCGTTGATGCTGTTGCGGTGTAACCGTAGAAGAAATGGTCACATCACGCCAAGATTCAGTAGATTGGACAATAAGTACAGGTAAAGGCATCTGCACTTCAGGAAAAGAAGATTCTTCCTCCTGTATAACAGATAGATTAGAATAATGACAAGTAGATACCGTATTGTCATCTAGTTCATGAAAAATTGACTGTAAGTGTATAGGACGTGTATGAAATTGCTTGAGCATATTAATATGGAATATCTTTCTGTGTCCCTTGATATCTAAGGACGTAATCAACACGTGAAATTTTATCAGTAACCTTATAAGGACAATTACGTCCATGAGATCAATAACTTTATTGTTATTGTGAGGGAGTAATACATAAGCCTCATCGCCTGCGAATAATTCGCGTAATCGTCTAGATCCATTTTGTATAGCTCGAGCCTTAGCTGTAGCAGCCTCAGAAGAAGCTGTTGCCAATTGGCAAGACTCAATAATATTATTCCGAAGATTAATCACATACTCCATAAGATGACTGAGTGTCCTGAGGCATCTCTGCATCAATTAATAAAGCTTTTATCAGTCCCATAGGACCTCTCGGAGGTGCACCAAAAACTAACTCAAAGCGAGAGAAGCCAGTTTGCTCATGTGGCACCTCTCGGTAACAAACAGGACAGCTGGGAGTGCTCTGTCCCAGTCCTGAGGGTGTTTAACAGTAAATCTTATGTAAAAGTTGTTTAAGCGTGATACGGTTAAGTCTTTCAACTGCACCGTTACTCATGGGGATGATAAATACTACTCAAATTCCTATCAATGTTCCAGTTTTCATTACTTCCTTCATGGTATCGGATATAAACTGCGACCCATGGTCAGATAATTAATTTTCTAGGAAACCCTATTCTAGAAAAAAATTAGATGTAGTGCATCAGCTACATCAGTGGTAGTGATGGTCTTCAATGGAATGGCTTTGGCCATCGTGTGCATAAATCAATGCACGTGAAGAACAAATCTATGTCCTCTCCTCTCAGATGGTAGAAGTGGACCAATTATATCTATGGCCATCTTGTCAAAAGGTCGTACTGAGATATCGCAAGCCTGAATAAGCGCTGTGTGATAAGCTCCACGTGCTTTCACTTCCTGGCACGTAGTACAAGAACGTACATACTGCGAAATATCCTCGTGATACTCCTGGCCAAAAGAATGAAAGACAATACTCGAAATCGTGTGTTCGAGTATATCCCATATGTCCTGCACACTGCGAATCATGCGCGTGTTGAAGAATGTACCGTCTAAAAGCAGTCGGTACCATCACTTGTTGTTTTACCTGTGATTTATCACTAAAACATCTAATCAGTATATTATTTTTAAAATAAATGAATAAACAATGTTTGTATTATTACCTGATGTTAAATTATCAACCTTATTAACTAGGTTAAAAAATTTTTTTAAAGATTTGTCATTTTTTTGTTTGTTTCAAATGATTCCCTGTCAATAGGTGAATTGACCTCAATATCCTCCTGTTTCTCTGCATCCATCTTATTATCATTTGACACTCTCCCATGAGCATGAGTCTGCGCTCTAGTCGTCACGGCGTTTCCAGTGCATAGATTATGTTTCTCCCATTCTATAATCTCATCTGGAGTACAATCTTTACTGCCGTGTATACGACCCACCATCAAGGTCTGCAATCGGCTTTTTCTCAGCATGCATACCCTTCACGTTCCCTGTGAAAAAAGGTGTTTTTAACATGAATAATAGCTGTGGGGTAAAAAACTCAATAGTTCCCCCAAAAGTCATGCAACGGACATATTCCCCCGTTGCAACAGCTAGGATGTACCAGCGACTGTCGCACTCCAATGGTTGTGGACCCAAAACCCGAATCTCTCAATACAGAAACTATAGAACCGTTAACTATCCCTCTGTTAAAAATCAGAGAGCCTGTTCCATCATTTAGGCTGCAAGAACCTACTTCTGGTGGAATGTGTCCCACAGTTTAGCACTGTCTCCTTTGCCTTCTGAAAAAATAAGATTGCATTGTGGGCAACTATTCGCCCACGTTATAATTTATAGCAAAGCATGCAGCAGAAGAATGCATTGTATTATCGTTAGGTGGAACCTGAACCTTAGGAGTGATATCATTTGTAACTGCTAACCCGGTATTATGGTTATACTGTGAAGATCCACGAGAATGAGAATGATTACGAGAATAATTAGTTGAATTATCCCGTTGTCGTCTATTGTAATTGTTATCTCGATGTCTCGAGTTATAATTATCGCTTTTCTTCCAATTGTTACCATTATTATATTGATATGACCGATTATAACTTGAGTTACGTGGATTACTGTTGTATCTTGACTGAGGTGAATAATTTCTGTTTTGTTGTCTTCCTTTATTAAAGTTATTGTTAAAGTTATTCTGTCCCTTATGAAAATTAATGTCATAGTTTCCTTTGAACCTACCTCTGTCTACACTGTGTGTTCTTGGTTTGTTATTACTATGATATGCCATATTGGAGGCTACAGGAAGAGGTTCTCTTATCAACGAGCCAGAAATATTAGCATTCGGATGAGCTGTGCAGTAATTTAAAGAAATTTTTTTCTAACTCATCAATAGTTTCTGGTTTTCTTTCTTGCAGATAAGCAAAGAATGGTGGGCTGACAGAAGATAATACTTTATCCCTCAATAACAAATCGACTAACTTGTCGTAAGATTTGTTGACACCTGCTAGTTCAACCCATCTGTTAAAAGTATTGCGTATGTTAGCAATAAATCCTGTAAAATCTGTATTATTATCTGGCAACAAACTTTTGAAACGTAATCTACATGCCTCTTCGTTCAAGTGGAAACGACGTAATAACAAAGTCTTAATGGCCTCATAGTCTGTGGCTAATGTAGGATCAATATTTTGTGCTGCACTTGCAGGTTCGACATCCAGAAATTCCTTAAGTTTAAGTGCCCATGCAGTTTTGTCAAGGTTATTGACCTTACATATATCCTCAAAGCGCGCCAGCCATGATGATAGGTCGTCCACGTGTAATTTGAAAGGTGGTAGCTTAAAGTAATAATTGCCTTTAAGTCGGTTGGATGAAGATCCCGATTGAGCATTATCATTTTGGCTTGCTGCAGCACCCTGCGAATTAAGTTTTGCTGTTTCCAATTTAAGCCGTTGCAATTCCATTTCTTGCTGCAGTATGATTTCCTGTCGTTTCAATTTATTCTCTTCTTCAATCAGTAGGATTTCATCTCTTGCCACCTTTCTTTCTTCCTCTTGTCTTAATTCTTCTCTCTCTGCTTTAGCAATAGCTTTCTTTTCAGCCTCTTTTCTTTCAAGTTCTTCCATCTCTACCTTATATTTTGCAAGTTGTTGTTCAGCAAATTCAAGGAGTGCATCTCTCTTTTTATTACAATCTTTTCCAATTTTAATGAAATGATCCAAGGTAAGCATTCTTGAAGTTGAATTATTTACGTATTCAATTACTTATGTATAGTAATCACCACTAGAATATATGTCGATAATTCTAATTACTCAACGAGTGAATAATTAATATAAGATATTGCAGTATTCCCGCAATGTTATTTATAAGTTCCACAAATCTATAATATTTTGTAAAAATATTATATATATATATATATATATATATATATATATATATATATATATATATATATATATATATATATATATATATATATATATACCCGCTAATATCTATCATAAATAGTTATGATAGTTAGTTATATAAGGTGCTGAAATTATATCATGCACTTAATATTAATATTCAATAATTATGGGTATTATTCCTAAATAATTAGGTTATTTAATCTTAATTGTCACCAAGTTCCCACTGTAGTACTGAGAAAGTGTACTAATTAATATTTAATATGTCTTAATATGTTATAAAGTTATAATAATTAATCATAGTATATTATGTCATATTCATGAGCAATAAAGTGCATTGCCCATTTCTTGAACCATCACTGCAAATTGGTGCAAAGTCCCTTAATTCCTCCTTAAAACTCATAAAAATTTAATCATATTAATCTATACTCTTATTAATAAATAAATTATAGCATTAATATTAAATTATAAAGGGATGAAATGAAGACAAACAATACAATGGGTTAACCAAGGATTACAGAACATTATTAACATACACCAAAGACATTTTCACAATAAAAATGCATTTACAACTAAGTTGACTAGACCGGAAGTGAGAATCACAGAATGAAATGAATAGATAATTAACCTGCGTACACAACAATTAGTGACGTATACATGGACTCATTAACGGTTGTACAACAAAAATATAAACTGAAAGATAGTAAGGTCAGAAAAAACACGATAGATTACAAACATTGTTAAAGAACTGAATAAAAATTAGAACCAAATACACTAGAATACCACAGTTATAACACGACTATACACCTAACATGCAAGGTGAATTAATGCAAGTCCGAACGACACGATCACCGACTATGTATTCGACGCGTTCTTCGCGAAATGCTATTAATTCACGGCCTTAAGAACAATTACAATCAATTCGTAGCATCCAAAGAGCCATAGAACTGATTATAATTCGCCGCCCAACCATACCCGCTACATGTAAAAGGACAGAAACAATATTTAACATGGCTACAAAGAAAAAAAAGAACATGGCGTTACGGGATAAACAGGACGAAATATGGTAACGTTTAAAATCAGTTACTTATCTTTGTTTGGCAGTAATACAGTACATTATCTGCTTCGCCAACAGACTCGCGAGCTTGTTTGAAACATTGAAGGCATTAGTAATACGTTTCATTTGCTGTTTGAGAGCTCCAAATAAATTTTTTTGAAGGACATTGAATTTTGCTGACTTTTGCAACCGTTCGTACTGTTGTCAAGGGCATGACGTCACCGGTGTTTTTGCATAATAATGTCCGTTTCGGCTCGAAAGGAAAAATGTCTTATTTTTTTGAGGTTCGCTCTTTTGAAAATTTCAAGACCAATAATGGCCACCAGTTGTGACGGGTTGGTTGGTTGGTGTGTGTGTTTGCTGCTGTTCCTTCGTTCTTCTATTATTGATTGAAGAGTAAAGTCACTCTCTAGATGTAGTTAAAGCTTGGTATTGCTGGTTAGCTCTGACCATCAGAACATCCCTTCGACGTTCTGATTTGCATATTAGATATTAGTTGATTTCCCTTGTGGGAGAGCTATCGTGCTGGAAAACGTAAACATTAACAGCTGTGAACCAAACCCGAAACGTGAGTAAAAGATCAAGCCTTCTGTTTTGAGTCCACATGTATTAAGGTTCATACAAAAGACGATATCCGACATTCACAAAAACTTCATGTACAGTTCAGCATGACAATGAATTCCAAATAATATCAGTAAGTATCCGTCCGTGTCAAAACAATATGTCAGATGAACATCGTGGCTATATACGTGCGCTGTTATAGTCAACAGCCAGAAATGAGCGCATGAGTTCTTGACAGCTACAATTTGAATCATAATGCGATTCTCCTTCCATCATTTAATTTAATTTAATTAATCTCATACTTAGATTAATATCCGAACTGACCCTGAGTTCTACATTGATTCATATATATAATATAGGCTATATACTAAGCCTTTTCCTTGGAAGAAATACAAGACACGACTTTCTTGCTTGACGGATAGCGTAACAAGGGCCATGTAACCAAGTCACCCAGCGTGACCTTCCCAACGCGAATGCGTCATAATCTCCGCATATATTTCGCGTTCAGTATACCGTAAAATATCGACATATTTTATAAATGTTAATGACCCCTAAACGTTGCGCACGACTAAACCCCAGCAGACGCCGTCATTTAAAATAACACCGTAACACCATTACTATAACAAAATCATATCTAGGTATGTCTTCCATTTCTTTCTGCAGTTGTTGATAGAATTCATCCTTGACCTCCTCATCGCTACCATTCGTTGGTGCGTAGCATTGTATTATTGTAGTGTTCGTGAATCTCCCTCTCAATCTTAATCTTATCAGCCTGTTGTTGATGGGTTTCCATTCCAGTAATGTCCTTTCTATTTCTTTCTGTAGAATAATGGCTACGCCTTCATTGTGCTGTCCATCCTCTCTTCCAGAGTAAAGTAATGTTTCTCCTGTTGCTGTTTTAACTTTTCCTGCCCCTGTCCATCTGCTCTCGCTTATCCCTAGAATGTGTAACCTATAGTTTCTCATTTCTGCCGTGACCTGTCTTAGTTTACCTGTCTCGTACATTGTCTTGACATTCCAAAATCCTATTCTTGTATCCTGTTTTGCGGTCAGGACATCCGTTTTCATGTCAGTGGC
Source organism: Oreohelix idahoensis (assembly GCA_024509875.1). NCBI lineage: Eukaryota > Metazoa > Mollusca > Gastropoda > Stylommatophora > Oreohelicidae > Oreohelix > Oreohelix idahoensis. The sequence continues at coordinate 73,986 of JAMPIV010005279.1, read as the reverse complement.
TTCCTTTCGGCTTTCACCACTGACAGTCATACGAGCCACAGACTCCGAATGTCCATCCCGCAGCAAAGTTTGTTCATTTATTGTTGTTTCCGTAACTTCATTGTTTTTTTTACACAGACAGGGGTGTCAGCCCTATGCTAAAACCCCCAACCTGAAGGACCAGGGTACCAGCTTTTGTCTGACCCCTACCCACACAGACCAGTCCAGCTTGATTGAACCTACCAGGAGTAAAACTCTCACTGGCATAGCTCTGGGGATTGTCAGGGTACGCAAGCTGCCATTCCGCTACAAGGTATAGGTACCATTGATGGCAGAATTTTGAATTACCTCACCAATATGCAGTTTTGAAACGATTGGCGGCGGTTCGACATAGAGGAACCACCGAATTCCTGATTGGACGCTGCCTATGATCGTGACAAACAAATCCGGGGGAGGCAAAGGGTCATATAATCTGACACTTTATCCAGATTAGAACACTGTGAGAATCGTGCGCCAAGACAAAAACCAGATTGCCAGAGTTAGAATCATAATTCCGTTTATCAGACCGGACTTTGTTGATCGTAGATGTAAATGAAAACATATTCAATCTATATTGTGAACATTTTTCAACTAGTGTAGATGTAAATGTAAACATATTCTATCTATACTATTAACCTTTTCATTTGAATGTAAAGTAAATATAAACTATTCAATTTAAATGTAAATAAAGTTTTCTCTCGAGAGATTAAGCTTAATTCTCATCGAGGTTATAAAGTCTGAGGTAGATGGGATGGTGGAATAGGCAGAAGGGGACAAATAACTACGTGTCGGGAAACTCAATACTCGGAGGGTATTTATTTCTATTCTTTTACCATACTAGTTGGTGGTACCAGTTGAGGGTACTATCTCTGGAACAAGAAGGTTACAAGTGGCCTGTAGTCGAAGCTAGATACCATCATCAGAAGGGGCTTAAAGACGAGGGACCAACTTCATAGACATTTCCTGAAACGTCTGGGAACGTGCTGTGCCCTACAACCTTGACCAGTTTTCGAGCATGATCAGCGATCCAGTCTACCAAGAACCAAAACATCAGAAGGAGCAGAACCGTCACTGATAGTTAAGTAACACACAAAAGCTGCCACCTCCTTTACGAACTACCACTACATCACACAGTGATGATAATTTTCTGATAAATAATTATTCTTTTTTTTTTAAATACCTTGTTAAAACCTAAATGATTATTAAATCTGTTATTTGTAAATATACAAATTTAACGCCGATTTAATTATTTTGAATGTACTGCAAGTTTGTCTCTGTCAGTTTACTAAATACACTCTAAACAGAGCTATACCAGCATAAGAAGAATTCCACTGAGTAAATCAGGGGGGGGGGGGGGGGGCGCTTGAACGAGCTGAAATAAATCATGGCATAACCCTTTCTTCACAAAAGGCGACGGATCAGATAAGTTAATAGTGCTCGGCCCTAAGCAGCATTGTTCTTGACTTCTGAAAATATCTTGTGAATCACCCTTGAGATAGAATCATCATTATCCTTCTATCTACAACTCTGCCAAGAGTTATCTTGTGCGAAGGTAGACATCTTTGAAGACCCATATTAGATACTCTTGAGTTTTGGTCACTGTTGGACCACTACTGCAAAGCAGGGGATGCAATTCCGTGACAGATGGGTGGGTGGGTGGGTGAGTGAGTGAGCGAGCGAGTGCTGGGGATAGAAATTAATTATAACACTGCGATAAGGATGTATGAATGAAGTTGGTGGTTGCTTAAACTTAATGAGGGTGATTGAAAAGTCACTCTATTTTTAAATGTTTATGTTCTTACTCCTATCGAACTAATTTATATGAAATGACATCAAAATAAAAGGTAATATTGTATTACATAATATGCTATATTGCATTAACATTACAGCTTATTGTGTCATCCTCCCGTGAAAAGCATTTCTTCGTTTTTGCTCGCTCATGTAACGTCAGCATATTAGCGATTTATGTTTTTATTTATTTTATTTTGTTTCTGGATAAAAGGTGTTAGTTAAATGTGAAATGGGGGTCGGAGTATCTAAGTGGTATGGCGTCCGCCTCGAATTCTAGAGGTACTGGGTTCGATTCCCAGTTTAGGGAATAAAATTTATGGAATTTTTTTTTTCCCAACCAGTGGTCCTAATTATATCATACTCCCCCCCCCCCCCCCCATCTAAAAATTCACCAATCGGTCTCATTGGGTAAAATGAGATCGGATGCATAGCCTTCTGGAATAAGGGCGAAGAAATAGGAGGTCCCGTGTGCGAGTTGCGTACGTTAAAAATCCCACGGCAGTTGGAAATCGTTTAGAGTAGGATTTTCGGGCTCTGCCTGGACAAAATTTAAAAATTAGAAACCTACCCACCAAATATATTTATAGAATGTCTGATTTCTAAATATCCACATTGGAATTCTCGCCGGTGCTACGGAGTTCGCGCACTGTGCTGAGATCATCCTTGTGTGATCTAAGGTAGGAGATCGGAGCACTGATGGAGTAGTCCGTGTGCAATGTAGATAGTCCTTAAAAACCAAACCAAACCGAAATAGTAGTTATTGGTCTTTGCTTTAACATTTGTTTCACGCATATCCAATAGAAACAAGAGAAGATATAGCAATCTAAAAACAGGGTTCGACTTTTCAATAATCATGATTAGCAAGATCAAAAAGTTATGGCTCACTCAGAAATACAACAGAATCAGTTACGATGAACTTTTGATGGTAGCGATTTTCTACATGTTTTTTTTTTAGAAACAAGTCAAACATAGAAGCCATACTGCTGCATTGCAGGTAGGCTGGGAACAGTCAAAGGCTAAGGAAGGCCGATATACATGCTCGTTGAAATGGGGATGTGCTGGGCCACAGGCCTAACGAAACAGTGCAACATACTCCGCTTGATAATGACGTCACTAAAATGTAAGCAAAATGTCACTAACTCCGTAGAGTTCTGCTGGGCTACACGGAAGGCAAAGGGCAAGGATTACCGGGCACTGATAAACTGACTGCCGAACATCAGCTTCAAAGTTGCCCAACATAAGCGGAACAAAGAAAGCGCTTATGACCGACACCAGTATCATTCGTGGAAAAGCTCTACGGAGATTCAAATAGCCTCAAGCTGACAACTGCTTTCTTTGAAAACTTTCAAGTAGACGTCTTACACTATAAATGTAAATTTTCATCGGTAGGAACATAAAACAATGCCAATCCAAAATGAGTTTCTGCGAAATAATACATGTTATGGAAATTTAGTATCTTAAACAGTGACGTAACTACAGTGTTAAGGAACACAAATTAATTGGAGCACTCCGTATATAATGTTTTCAACAACTATAATTAATATTCAGCAAATATGTATTAAATGTCTTCTTCTTTGATCCTTAACAGCCGACTGTCAAAGCAATCAGTGGCCATCACGCCTGGTGGCGTCTTTAGGGCAGCAACAAACTGCTTCCTTTGCTCGGTCGACGGCCATCCTTCGTGCAGTGCCCCACTTCTGGTTCATTCTTTCGATCTCGGCCTCCGCAGTTCTCCACCAAGTTGTTTTTTGGTCGGCCTCTCTTTCGTTTTCTTTCAGGGGTCCATAACAGCTGTTCTTGTGATGGTATCGGGGTCTCTTCTGAGGACGTGGCCAACCCAACTCCAGCGTCTGCCAGCTACGATGGTGTGCATGTTCTCTTGGTTGCTCCGAGTAAGCAGTTTGATTGGTGAAGGTTTTCGGCCAAAAGATTCGGAGATTTTCCTAACTGGTTATTTAATCATTACCAGTGCCTTTAGACAAAATCTGGGACAGTACCCCAAGTTCTAATGTCATCCGTTAAATATCCGTCCATATCATCTTTTTCGAATTCATTTCCGTCTCCAGAAAACTGGACATGTCATGACGTTTAGCGTTAACAATAAAGCAAATAATAAAAAACAACTGTAAAGAAAATTGGCTGAACACGTGCGCACAACCTAATACAGGGAAAAGATTCTCCATACATCTAACAGCCCAGAATAAGTAAGATGCTATCAAGCATATTGAACAAAAATATCAAAATCTTCAGATTGAGAACGGGGTCACTCTACACTAAATGGACACAGAAACAGAATATGCCCACAAAAAAATAGCAAAATATAGACACTGCCCAAACCCGTTAGAGGCAGTAGAACACCACCTACTAATGTGTCCTGCACTCCAGGTAATGAGACAACTCCTCCTACCACACAACCCATTCATAGATAGTACGCTTGTTTGCAGCCCACAACAGTTTATCCGAAGTTTGCATAATGGCCTCAAGGTCACCAAAAGCTGGCGCACAGTGACAGTGGATCAAAGTCAAGTCAAGCACAAGAAAAAAGACAATTTAAAAGAGATATATAAAGGCGAGGGTCCCTTCTGACTGACCACTACTTTCCGGGGCCCACTCTGTGATGGGGCACCAGGGATTTACCCAGTCCAACCGGGCGGTGGTTGCGCCACTGATTATAAGCGCATTTCCCGGGACACTGTGCAAGGAGGAGATAAAGCACAGTCCAACACAAAGACCAACTTCTTAGTCCGTGCTACAGGCACCGTTCTCATTCGCGCGGTTTTCAGTTCTAGATATTTCTTTCTCCTGAGCCCTACATTTCCAGGATACCATATCAATTTACACATAGACATTTTATCTCGGCGTTAATGCTTGTACTTCTTTCTTTTTTTTACAGCAGTTACAAAATTCCGTTGAGAGACAAATGACTTTGTCTTTTGAAGTTTCTAAGATCTAAAGAAACACGCACAGATTTGCTTATCACAAAGAGACAAGATGTGAACACACTACATTTTAGTACTCAGCCAAAACTCCAAAAGCTAAAACAAATTTTATACACGCCATTAACTATGTTCAAAATATGAATACACGCGGCAAGAGGAATTTTTATTGCATTGAGAAATATATTGTAATAAAAACATAATCAAGCCCAACACAAAAATAATATTTAACTCAACTTTGACTTTTCCGATCCCTGGGGTTACGAGTTTTCACTCTTTTTTTTCTCCCCATATTCAAGTCAGATGTCAAAACAGTTTTATCATATGGCTGTGAAGCATGGAGAACAACAAAAACAATTAAGAAGTTACATACATTCATAAATGGTTATTCTTCTGATTCTAAGATTTCTCATATCTTCATTATTCAATTATTGTGCAAGTTTCCATAGTTTATTTGGTTTTTGTTTTTGTCTATACTTACGAGAGTTTTATTATTCTTTCCAGCTGTTTCGTGCTTCTTGGTTCGTGACCTTTGTTTAATGTGAAATAGCATGGAGCAATACAAAAGAGAAAACACCGAAGAAAAAGTAAACACAATACAGGAATGTCTAAAAATAAGCATACAAACAGCAAATAACGATTTACCCAAAAAAGGGGGGAAAAAATAAATTTTGGATGACAGGCAACATCGTGGACACAATAGCAGAAAGAAATAGAGAAAAACACTCCAGAATTTAAAAAATAATAAAAAAGAGATACATACTATGTGTAGACAGGCAAAAGAACTGATAGAGAATAGATGCAAGGAAATAGAAGAAATGGAAGCTAAGCACATGTCAAGGGATATGCATTAAAAAATAAAGAAATTTGTCAAATAAGACAAGCACTGCCCAAGGAGGAGGCTGTATCAAAAATGAGAATGGTATAATTTAAGTAGATGAGAAAGGCATATGAAAAAGATGGGCAGAATATGTAAAATAACTATGTGAGGACAACAGAGGCAACACCTCGACATTGCACGGACATTATTTCACACGCACTGCTCACTAGTACCGTGGTAATTCTTATTCATGAAACACGAACCCGTAAAATAATTTTAAAGACAAGAAGCGCTATTTGGCAGATTACCGAGAAAGCTTATAGAAGTCATTAACTATGTCTCGAACCTCTGGTCTATTATTTCAAACGTGTTTTCTCGCAGAATCATCATGCAAAATTGGCCAGATCGTTCCTTCGTGCCAAGCTTTGTTTTTCATGACAACCGAATTTCGTCTGTAGTATTTCGAGGGTTTTTTTCGGCGCACGCCCACCCCTCCACTGTTGATAATGGCAGCAAAGAAGAGAATAAACAAAACAGGACTGTGGTGGTGGTGGTGGGGGGGGGGGGGGGGGGGGGGGGGGGGGGAAATATGAGGGTGGTGGTGAGATGGGAATAATGTAAGAAATATTGAGGGTAAGAAATAAAAATGGGAAGTAAACACGATACATTTATTTTAGCCATTTTTCTCCCGACAGAATTGGCATTTGCTTTTTTTTTTTTGCATTGCTTGTACAAACCTTGTAGATCATACATCAAACAGCAAGTAAAACAAAAAACATCAGTCTTGAAAACATTCTTCCTTTCCCCCCCCCCCCCCCTCCCCCCGCCCCGGCCCCCAAAAGTATAAAAAAAACCTGTTGAAATATTTTGCTAACGCGTTTCCCTTGAATTCACACGTCAGTCAAAAAGTAGTTAGCGGAAGGCAGATGTCTTGACCAGCTGACGGTAGGAACCAGGCACTGGGTTCAGGTTTAAACAAAAAATTTTTGTGATGGTGTAAATTTTTTCATGTACCTCGCTGGTTTCTCTCTGATGAGCGAGTCGGTAAAATTACATTTGTTAAATGTTTTTGGGAATTCTCTGTTGTCGTTCGAGATAAAATCAGCTGTACCGAATTTCCTTCCCCTCAGTGTGGAATAAAGAAAACATGGCGTCCCAGGGAACACGATAACATTAGGTGGAGATTATTTTTTCCCTTTTTTTTTATTTTTCTGTCCTGAATTTTATTTCATTGTCTTTTCTTCTTGTTTCGGAGAGTAGGATTCTCAGCAAAGCTCAACATTTTCTCTGCTACGCATCTTTTCTTTTCTAATCATACACTAATATTTAAACGTTCTTTGTCAACTTTTATATTGTCTAGGACAGCTTTTCTCAACCTTTTCATACTGGAGGAACCCTTGAAATAATTGTCAGGTCTCAGGTAACCCCTGAGTAAAAATTATTATATCGTCAGCTCGTGGTGCCTTATCATGATCAGAAAGTTGTAAATATAATAATCCAGTTAAAATTGTCAGTGCTCTTTTGAGTAGAGAATGATCTTTTTTGGTTCTGTGGATCTGTTTATTTAGGTCATCTTATTAGCCTACTCTTTTTGCGATGTTCACCCTCCTGAGAAAGGATATCAAATCTATTGCAAGTCAGTAGTGTATTTAGAAGAACCTTCAGTTTTACCTTCTTTTTAATTTCCTATTTAATTTTTTTTAACCTTATAAATGTAGGCCTAAAACTCAAATCACACATTTCTACGTCACAAGATGTTAATGAAATATGGTATATGCAAGAGTGAATACGTTCCTATAGCGCACTGACATACGAGGCTGCATGGTCACTGTCCACCACTGAAAGCGGAGCGCCAACATCGCCCGGCGCGCAAAATCAAAAAAGTATTTTTTTTTAATCAATCACGATCTCTCGCAGACTCGCAGACTCGCAGAACCCCTAACGACCTCTTGCGGAACCCTAGGGTTCCGTGGAACCCCGGTTAAGAAACCACGAGAAATCCCTGTAGCCATTGATCAGCAGCGAGCATTTTAATAATTTTTTAGAGTTCGGGGTTTTTCTGTGAGGGATTTAAAAAAAAAAAAAAAATTAAATTTTGCCTCTTTTTGGTTAGGCGCGTCCCGTTCAACCTAGTCGGTTATATTAGCACGTATGTCGAAATATAAAACACCATTAGGTTTGTTAGTTATATATTTATGTTGTCATTCCTATAACCAGTTATGACTGAAGGAGCTATTATTATTATTATGTCAAAAGAAAACAAGTTCAACACAAACATAATCAACAACTCAAATGTCAAGGCAATATTATACTGTATGAAGAAAACTATTACGTACGATAGCCTAGTTCGTTAATTTCTGCAGTCAATGGATAGTACTTGTCAAATTTATATTGGTAACATTTATCTAAAACAGGACAAATGGAAAAATATAGAGAATATGTGACACTCAGAACAGAAGTAAAGAACAAAGTGCTAGCATCAAAACAGAAGTCCTGGGAAGAATTTGGAGAAAAGCTAGAAAAAGATGCACAAGAAAACCAGAAATTGTTCTATAAGACCCTAAAGAACATGAGGAAGGAAAAACAATGCCCTCTCAAATTTATAAAGGACAAGCAAGGCAAATTGCTTACTGCCCCGAAGGAAGTAATGGAAAGATGGAAAGAATATTTCTCAGAACTCCTTGATGGTGAGCAAGGTCAAACATCAGAAATGATAACCACTAGCACAGAAGAGGAAACCAATGGTGATGAAGATGACATAAAGATGGAAGAACTGAAGGCAGCACTGGAGAAAATCAAGATGGGCAAAGCAGCAGGGCATGATGGTATAACACCAGAAATGGTTAAGTACATGGGAGCATCAGGCCACCTGTTACTCTTAAGGGTCCTACAGGCAGCATGGTGCAACAAGACCATACCAAAGGATTGGGAGATCGCCATCATAACACCAATTTTCAAAAAGGGTGACAATCGACAGTGTGGAAACCATAGAGGCATATCCCTTCTCAGTGTCCCTGGAAAAATCTACTCTAGAATCCTAGAGCAGAGACTCCGACGCCTAGCTGAGCCACAATTGGATGAGGTCCAGTGCGGATTCCGAGCAAACCGAAGTACTCAAGACCTAATCTTCACACTCAGACAGCTGAGTGAAAAGGCCCTTGAGTATAAGAGTGAGATCCATCTTTGTTTCATAGATCTGGAAAAGGCGTTTGACAGGGTACTTGGAGCAAACTTTCGGACTGTTTGGCAAGGAAGAATATTCCAGCACCTCTGATTCATGCTATACAGAGCTTCTACAAGTCTTGCAGAAATTATGTGAGGACAGCAAACCATAAGTCAGAAGAGTTCAGGACCACCACTGGTGTAAGACAAGGTGATATCCAATCACCTTACCTCTTCATACTCCTTATGGACGATGTCATCAAGGCATGTAAGGAGAGAACAAGAAAGTATTCAGTGGGGTACTGGAAGATGAGACAGGTCTATATTTCAGAGCTGGCATTTGCTGATGATGTTGCCCTGATTGCTAAATCAGAGGCACATCTCCAATCCAACCTGCAAGTCTGGAAGGAAGAGCTGGAGAAGAGAGGGATGGTCATAAGCAGCTCTAAAACAAAATCCATGGTGATATCACGAGAAGAAAGAAGACATCAGATTAAGCTGGGAGAATAGGACCTGGAGCAGGTCGACCACTTTAAATACCTCAGAACTATTATAGACCGAAAGGGAGGCATCAAAGAAGAGTTGGCCACTCGAAAAGCAGCTGCTGGGAGACTTTTTTAGGTCATAAATCGAGGATTCCTCAGCAAGAGAGAGGTTGGTAAGAAAACGAAGATGGCTGTATACCGCTCCACCTATGTCCCAGTCTTGACATATGGATGCGAGTCATGGGCAATGACTACAACCCATAAAAGCCAGATTCAAATCTCAGAAATGAGGTATCTGAGGAAGGTGGTTGAAGTAACAAGAAGAGACATGGTACGCAACCAGACGATACGTCAAGGCCTAAAATGCCACCCCCTACAGACCCAAGTAGAACAGTCCCAACTAAGATGGTTTGGCCATGTCTGCAGAATGGGAGAAGATCGGCTACCACGACAAGCATGGGAAGCAAAGAGCCAAGGATCAAGACCCCGAGGACGACCCAGAGTCCGCTGGGAGGACAACATTAGACAATCTTTGAAGGACCGAGGACTAGAATGGAACCAGGCCAGGAGGAAGACAGCCGATAGAATAGTCTGGCGCTCTCTCTTCCAAACCTCTACACCTCACGGTAGAAGGGGAACGACTAAGTAAGTAAGTAAGTAATATTTATCTAAATGGGCGTCATGTGGTATTGCTAAAAAAAGTTAGTTGCTTATCCTTTACAGGACGTGGCAATCAACCCCAGCTTTTATTGGCTGTTTGTGATTTTTCTAGGCAATTTTTACGTTCAGTAGTTTGCCATTGCTTTCTGAACGGTACGGCGCTTATACCATTGTTAAAAATCCACACAAAGCGATCTGCCACCAAACCGCCTGCAGCAGGTTTCGAACCTGGTATATCTGGATTATGAAACTGCGTTCATATCCATTAGGCCACAGACGCCGTGGTATTGCTACTTCTACTATAAAAGCTGTTTTGTTCTGTCGATTGATTATTGTTAAATCAGGTTTTACGGCACGTGATTTAAATGAAGTATTACTGCTGCCGAAAAGTGATGGTTTAACTATTATTTATTTATTTATTGTTATGTCACTATTATTACTGTTTGAGGACTTCACTTTCTCATAATCAATGTCTACAACTGTATTGTGACTTTGTTGGTATTATGTTTGAAATTTGGTACATCCATTTAATAAATGTGACACTGTTTCGTATAAGTAATTACATATTTTACACTTTTTTGTGTATGACTGTGGGTAGTAGTATACATACATACACACACACTTACATACATACATACAAACATACATACATGAATTTCGACAATGCCATATGACCCTAACGGTTAGTTTAACAGAAGACACTGAGGGGACATACGTGATTCAGCGCGGCGTGAGTATACTATATACAGCGTGATTTTAACACCTGATGACAGACCATTAAGCAGAACTTCCATTCTTTAACGTCAATTGTTTTCCGCACCTTCAGTCTGTCAGTAGGTTTTGACATAACGCCTCGCAAATATGCAGATGTGTTGCTGAAAGATCTTTCATTGCAAACTAATGCGACGGAAAGTTTTTCATATGTTTTTTTCCCCGGTGGAAGAAAATTAGCACGTCATAAAACACCAGTGACATTAACACGCGAGGTCTCGAAAAGTAAGTATATGACAGAATGAGTAAGTAAGCGTGTGAGAGAGTCAATATGTAAGTGAGTGAGTGAGTTGGTAGGTGAGCAATGTTCGAGAAAATAAGTTCGTAGTTGATTTAACTTGGCAGATTTTGAGAAACAAATAAAAGGATTAGTAGCGAAGCGAAAATGCGTGAAGACCGAGCAATTCTGTGAGATTTTAAAACTTATTTTATCACAAGAAAGATGAGAAACAAATAGGGGGTGGGAACTAGAAAACAAAAAAGAGATACAAGGCTCTCGCGCTTTCTTGTTAAAACCAGGGTTATGGAGTCGGCCAAAGAATATTCCAAATCCTGAAATTCTAGAAGTCCGACTCTTGACTCCCGACTGCGACTCATCATCAGCTGCCATCTCCACAACAAAGGTTGACCTCCTTATTTGTTTTCTTCTCTTTCCATGAGATACGCCCCATTCTTCTATATATCCACATTTCAAGAGCCTCAATTCTTTCTTCCAAATGCTTATTCATCGTCCATGTTTCTGCACCATACAGAAATGCAGAATATATATAACACTTTATGATTCTCAGTTTTAATTTGTGAGATAACTGTTTAGATGTCAGTATATGTTTCATGTTGTTGAATGTAGCTTTGGCCATTCCTATTCTCTTCTTGATTTCTGTTTCACATCTGCCATCTTCTGTTATTATATGACCAAGATATACGTAGCTCTTGACTTGTTCCAGGATTTTCCCATTTACACTTATCTTTAATATGGGTTTATCGTCTGTTTTGCTAATTATCATAGTTTTAGTTTTCTCAATATTAATGTTGAGTCCATATTCATGACTGCGACTACATTTTTTTACTTGTCTTATGGCATAAAATTCGGAGTCGGGGTCCGGGCATTTATTTACCGACTCCACTAAAAAAAACGACCGACTCCATGGCTCCGATTCCGACTCCACAGTCCTGGTTAAAGCCTACAAATGCAAAAGAACACCCCAAAAAAAAACCAACAAACAAATAAACAAACAAACAATGAAGAATAAGAAATAGAATTTTGCAAAGAATAAAAAGGAAGTTTGAATAGTAGGAGGAATGTATTCCAACAGTTTAAGTAACAATCATCATCATGTGTCTTATCTTTCCTTACAGAAACATGGAGCCACCACCACAGCAGCAGGTCTCCTTACAGGAAGGTTGTATTAAACATTCACATACTCCCGCAGCGGAGGTTTCTATAGCAATGTGTTTTAAATGATGATGATGTCTGCCTCATTAACAAACAAATATTGGTCACCTTTGTCGTGAAGTGACGTCTGTCTCACAACACGAATTCTGCATAACTCTGACCACACCGCGCGCCATACATTGTAAGAACTGCAAGATACACAGACCAATCAGAACGCTCCGTTATGCCGTGTTTACTACAGCCTTGGATAAATAAAATGGAAGTCCAAATGTGTGCAAACAAGGGGCGAAGGACAATTAACTACATCTTTATGAAAGAAGTACCAATTGGAAGAGGCTACCAAAACGATATTAGGGATGTTGCTCTACCCGTAAGTACTAATACTTTTACAAATACTGATATAGGACGGGAGAAATCTCTAGTTGAATGCATCGAAGCCTCAGGTTAGTCCATTATTTAGCTGTGTAACGTACGCATAGAATAAAATGCATTTAGGAATGAAAAAGGTTGTTTACTAGAAATATATAGAATAATATAGGGCGTATTTTAAACTTTAGATGAATAAAATCGCTCCAGGAATAACGTAGATAAATAAAATCTTAGTTTTCCTGATTTGTACAATAGGCAAAATTTACCAATATTTTCTGAACTCAATGCACATTCGTCAGGGGACTACCTCGGACGCTCAAGGCCACACTATTTATAGCGCGTGTCTAACAGAATCAGGTCAGTCACAATATTTGAAAGCCACAGAGAGCGGCAAAAGAAAGCAAGTGTTAGTGGAAGCGATTTGCCTTCTGTACTTGAAAGCAGACCTTAAACAGCCATTAACAGCTCGTCTGTGTGTATGCCCGAGGGTAAGAACGAATATATATATATATATATATATATATATATATATATATATATATATATATATATATATATATAATTATGTGTATTTCTAGTGATTAATCCACCTGTACGGTAGGAAGTGTGTAGATGTGTTAGAAAATTATAGTGTGTTGCTGGTGAACTTACAGGCTTGTGTGTAATTCTGGAGGCAAAGCCAGCCTTGGGAAATATTCAAAATAGTTGCGAATAATGGCCAAAGTGTGTCTGTAAGTTTGGAAAGGTATTTAAAGAAGTATTTCTTAATGGAATGAGACACATACCAGGAACAGAAGGAAGGATGAAAGGAAGTGGATTACTGTATAGTTTGATATATTACTAAGTAGTTTTATTCACGACCAAATTATTGTAGGGAGGCGGATCATGGGAAAAGGATTATAAATAAGAATGTAGAAGAAATTTATGATCACAGTGAACTGAATTGATTGTTGCTAGTATATTATATCTTGTGCATCTGCTAGCACTCTGTCTGAAACTGTCTTTCATCCCCATCTGTGTCATAGAGGGATAGTGATAGAAAAGTACAGGGATTGCATTTAACTTCGTTTCAGGTTTTATCCTGTAAACCAAACAAATATAAAAGAGGCATCTCGTACTGAGGTTACGACGGATGCAGTGCCGGTCCATGTCAGAGGGCCAGACATCTCGTGTACACCACTTAGAAGAATTTCATCACAGATTTCTATCCAATATCAGAGGGAGCCATCTTCAGTGACTCAGATAAGTTGCCCACAAAGGCAACTGTCCAGCATATCCCAGTACACCAAAAATAAACAGAAAAAGTTGTATGATGCAAATAAGCAGTGTATGTCTTCAATCAGAACTGTGACAATATAAAATAGTAAATAATCAGAGAGAAACCATCCAAGCAAGACTTTCTCCACAGTGATAGACATTTCTATTAAGTGAAAGACTTTGTTGAATATTTTATTATTTATTTAAGGTTGTCATATCATTTTTTTAAAAATTTTCAAACAGAAAAGAGAAACTGTACAAATTAAATTGTAAATATTTACCACCAGACTTACTTAAATTCTTTAAGTTAAGTTACAGTCTTTGTTGGTGAATTAAATTAATTAATTACCCCTAGCAGAGTCAATAACAATAATAACCATCATATTAACAGAGGAGGATCTGGAGAGGTAGCACATAAGGACTCAGAGTACTACATTACCATCTTCTCTGGGAACTTATACAGCTTGACCCTACCTTTGTTGTCTATACACCTTTACTCTTTTCAGAGAAAGGGGTATTACTGATAAGACCAGACTCTTATCTGGCACTATCCTGGTATCATCTGATACACCTATATGTATCCAGGATATCTGTTACGTGCAGTCTTTGATATCTTACAATATTATACATTGGTATACTTGTTATGTTCGCAAATATTTTGTAAACAAAATAGATATTTTTTAGTGCTTAAGGGAAAGTCATTATTGAGTTACTTCCCTTGAAAGTTGTGCCGTCTCTTTCGATCGAACTCCGCGGATGAATCCAGTTTTACTGCGATTTATTCTTTGTTTGGGTAGTAATAGATTGTTCTTGCTTCAGAATATCTATGGCCTGAATTTATGTGTATTGTTTGTCTGTGTAGGACGAATCTGTCTTATATCTGTATATCTTTACATATCTAAGTCGAACTATATGTTCTGTTGTCTCTAGAGAGGTCAAAGGCTGTTCGGCGGATGTGTCGCGAGAGAGGTGTTTTGGCTTCGCCCTGATGATGGGCTGTGTTTTTTCTATGTCGGCTTGACGCCGGGGAAAAAAGTGATCTCAGTGGTTTTTGGGGAAAGTGATAGTCGTCTAGACCTATCGTGTATGCTTTACCCCAGTGTTCATTCTTATTGCCAAGGAATGGCAAAATCATATTTCTGAAAACCAAGGTAATAAAGATACTCTTTTGAACTCTCGTACGAAGCCACCGTTTTTTCGGTAGGGATGATTTGTACGTCTGAGAGGATACATCTAACTAGATGAAAAAAAAACGATTCTGATTCCTAGCAGCACTATATCCTGTAGAATGCAGTCAATTGTTCATGATCAAATCTACAGAGCAATGAAATGTTTAATGAATGACTAACTTTAGGACAGATTCATTATCTGTATCCAAACGTGAGTGACAGCTCACGAGTGAAGCCATCTTGGAACCAAACATGTAGTGACTTTCGAGAAGAGAAAAGGGATGCCCGTATTATCGCTTGATTAGTCCAGAGATCACTGCTACACATGAGAACCCATTGCTAGCGGTTCAATATAATTATATGGAAAAATCTGTGCTGGACATTATGTTAAGGAATCTTCGCTAGACGAGATTAGGTCTAGAAGCCATCTTGGATATTGTTTATAATCTGACGTGCTTTGTCAGTAAACTCAGTTGATATATATATATGGGCAATACTGAGTGCTTGGCTACTGACAGTCCATTATACTATTATTCTACATGAGTGCCCATGTAACATAACATTGCAAGACCATTTATCCACTGTACCATGATGTATTATGCCAACCTGTGATTTGTCACTATCTGTGCTGTCGAGTGTATACGTCCAATTAAACTTTAGTAAAGGTACACAGTCGTTGGTGTCGATGACTTCCAGCCATACATGAGTGTGAGAAAAGAACATTTGTCAACACCACGAACTCTTCCTATCATTCGCACATTATACACTCCATCTATGTCTACACACCACTGCGTAGGTCAAGTTGACATTCCATACTCGAACCACGAGCAACACAACAACACAGTATTTAACTCTGGTGATGTTCGAGCGAGCTTCAGATTTCTCAGCATGTCTCTTGCTCAGGGCAAGGGTCTTGTATTAAGAGTTTATCAACTGATGATGATGATGTCTGCTTCCATCCACTTATATTTATCATTTGGTGGACATCATTAATAAGAAAAAAGAATCTTATTAATATCTTATCAGAGTCAAAAACCATCTACCCTCACGCGACAACCTTGTTTCTCGAGGAAACAGTAGTCCTTTTATTTATGTGCCTCATCGGAAACTACACAGGCGCGAGTAATTATCACGCTCATTATTTTCGTTTTCGCTCCACATAGAGCATGCGCCCGGACCTACACATAGTTAATGTTAATGTTAATGTTAATCAGGATCGACCTCACTGCTCTCCGGGCAAACCCATAGGTGCTGAGTCTCCCTCAGAAAATGTCGAAGAGTATGAATGCTAATTGTACCTGGAGCACGCTGGTTGTACATACGACGGATGCGTCCTCTCTCACGCGTCCATTTCTGCTAGTTCCCACGTGTGATGCAAAACTCCAACAGCCTCAACCTTGTTGATTCATCCATTGCAGTGTCATTATCCAGCGGGCGATCATTAATAGCCATTAGTATCTCTCCCTTATCCATGTCCAGTGTCCCCGCTACGGTGCTCTCCCTACACATAGATTAAGTAACAATGCTGTAATATCATTTCTATGTACAGCAATTAAGTTACAGTAGAGAAGCAACACAAAGGACTGCTGGCGATATATAGGAATTACACTGAGAAAACTTGTTGATAGCATTCTTCTTCTTCTGCGTTCAGTTTGTAGTTATGCTAAACCTGCAGGCCTGTCGCCAGGACGAAGTCCAGAGTCTTTAACAGGTCAGCTCGGCAGCCCCACAGCTTTTGCTGATAGCATTAAAAAGCAGTCCTCGCTCTGAAATCCCCAGGCTAAGAAATGTAGAGGGACTCTGAAAACCACAAGAAAAGAGAACTGACGATAAAAATGATAATAAGACTTTGTCCTCAGCATGGCATTGTGACGCTGGGATTGACTGTGGTTTTCCTACCCACCACCAGGAAGAACCCAGAAGGTATTGTCCCAGCACTAGGGGAGATAAAGGGAGTGTTTCTGCGTGTCCCTGAGATACGTAGCCAAGGTAGGGCTCACAGTGTTCATTCCCCGCCACCAAATTTCCTGCTGGTTATGTCGAGTTCTTCTAGGGTCTTCTTCTTCCTCGTTCGCCCTGAAAAGGACGTTGGTTGCGTTGTGTCTGTTTACACCGGAGCTACGATATCTGCGCCTTTCGGCCGACACATCCGACTTCAGCAAGGCATTTTTTGGGACCGGGTTTGCCTTCCCTCTTCGATCCCTACTCTCTCAGCCAGACTGCAATGATGCAGCCTGTTTCCAGGACCACCACTTGGAGGTGGAGTAGGGTCTTGGTCAGCTCTGGTTCGCTGACCCTGACGCAAGCAGTCAAGCTATGGGTCGCTGACTACATTCTCTATTGCTGCATCTTTGGGTCCCTTCTAGGGTCTAAGCATATGACCAAAAAGCTAAAGACCAAAGTATCATCACGTCCTGAGTCTCTGTGACTTTACGGTGGGTTCCGGTCTTCAGGAAGCAGTGCATACTCGTTCCCACTCTTAACATTGTTCATCTGGCTGCTTCCCAACCACAGAGTGTTAGTGCACCGGGTTTATTATCGAGGTTCTCACCTCTAGATCCATTGTGTTCAGCCTGCAGGTTCACATCCCCAGTTACCGGGACTACCTCCGGGTGGGTGTGGCTCTTCCTCACGCACAACGGTCCTTGGGTAGGAGAGGTTTTGCTAGTCCAAGAGATGACACCGCAATGGTCGCTCCTTTCAGGAAAAGTAAATTCAAAAGGCCTAGGGTGAAGCAAGGGGAAGAATGCTTTACCCGCAACACCAACACATCATACCCCCTGTCTATAATGCAGACTTGGTCCCTGTCACGGATTGCCTCCCCTGCTTTGCAAGAGTGGTCCAACAGTGACCAAAACTCAAGAGTATCTAATATTGGCTTCCAAGGTATCTACCTGCACGCAAGATTACTCTTGGCAGAGAAGTAGATAGAAGAATAATGACACTTCTACCTTAAGGGAGAGTTCACAAGATATTTTCAGAAGTCAAGAACAAAAGCTGCTTAGGGCTGAGCAATTTGTTAACTTATTATCTGGTCCGTCGCCTTTTGTGAAGGGTTTAAGCAATGGTTCTGGCCCGTTAAAACCCCAGTTGGTGTAATGCAACAAATTCCCTCTTATACATAATGGCTCTCTCTCTCTCTCTCTCTCTCTGTCTGTATATATATATATATATATATATATATATATATATATATATATATATATATATATATATATGTGTGTGTGTGTGTGTGCGTGTGTGTGTAATTATTAAATAGTCTTGCTTATACGTTTGCTTTCAAACTTCTAATGACTGAATAAACAATTATTTGTTTAGTATAAAATAACATACAGCAAATTTAATAGTCAATTAGTTCAACAAGTTAAAATAAGGATTAAATGGGGGTGAAAGGTAAATTAAATTTTTCCTCACAGAGGTTGGATCGGGGCGCTATCAATGTCCGTGTTTTGCGGTTGCCTGTGACAAAAAAAAAACGTAATTCCAGATGAGTCCTGCAGATGTCGTTCATCAATTCTGTGATGACGGAAGCCTTCTCCACACTCTCTTCCACTGTAGGCGGTTACGGTGGATGCTTTTCCCTCACAATAGCGGCGTGAATACCACAAATCGTCTGATGGCTTGTAACCACGAACTTTAGATAAATAGAAAGTAACAAATGCCTGCTAAGTACATTTGTTCGCCGCAAACTAACAGCCCATTGTCATGCGCTCCACCCACCAATGTTAACCTCTCAGAAGAATTAAATTCCCGAGCACATTGTGTAACTCAGGGAATATGATGAAAATTCACCAATATCCATCTGGGTGTTAACTAGGAAATTGCATCTGGAGTGCGTGAATGATGATTTTCCTGAATTACAATTTAAAAAGGTACATAAATCTCACAAGATAATACGTTACACCTTAGGCACATGTGATGTAATCATCACTCATTACTCATCACTACTCCCGTCGAAGTCTGGGGTAACTCTGCTGTCGGGTTTCCCGCACGACTAGTCAGAAACAATCACCAGCTCTTGCTGTAGTGGTTCATGGATATACTATTTTCATATGTTGAGGTTGCCAGCCGTGTATATAACCACTTAGCAAGAAACTTGTAGAATTTACATTAGTAAATAAATTGTTTACACTTACCCCAAAGTTCTGGGAATACACAATCTCCTTGTACAGATTTAGACTAGACACAGCTCTGTATTAGATGCGCCGAAAGAACTTTGGTCTGGAAATTAGGGTTAATTCCTCTGACGGCGGGTGTTCTGCGAAATCCTGGCCTGGGAAAACTTTTGTTTAATTCCTCTATGACTTGGTCTGGGAAATTAGAGTTAATTCCTCTGACGGCGGATGTTCTGCGAAATCTCTGGCCTGGGAAAACTTTTGTTTAATTCCTCTATCACTTGGTCTGGGAAATTAGAGTTAATTCCTCTGACGGCGGATGTTCTGCGAAATCTCTGGCCTGGGAAAACTTTTGTTAAATTCTTCTATGACTTGTGATCAAATTGCTAGGATTCCAGGCTTGTTAATTAAAGTCCTGGCCCCTTTAAGTTTCTAGTCTTGTTTTAAAAATGCGGGTTTACTTGTGAATTCCAAAGTTGCCCAGTACTCGATCTGTTACTTATAGTTGAGGAATTTCTAAGTCCAATGTCTCATTTTTTCTTTCTGGCTTTTAGGAGTCGCTGATATGACTTGTGCGCTGCAGTCTCTCTGTGTGATCTGTGTCTGTGTTTTCATCACACTATATTCTCAGTGCAAATCACAGATTGTACTTCCGACTAGTGTGCCAATAAAATACATTGTATATTTCAGCGCCTCACAATGAACCAATCCAATCGAATCTCGTTCAGTACTACGTGGGTAGGGGCGTTTTTTCAAATTCGAAAAATACATTAACGTGTTTCACAAAATTAAATTTAATATCCACGCGTGACCTCTTACAGTGATGTCATATCGTTGCTTCAGACTTCCGCCGGCATCTGGTGCATAACTCATAAACACCATCTGTGAACTCATTTGATGTCCAGATGCTACCTATCGCCAATATTGTCTCTCCTGACAGATTATCGTGATAATAACACACAGGGATGGTCCCGTGAAACGATAAACGCATCTACCACCTGTGTAATCTGCCCACCTCAGACGGCTATCTCAGACAGACAATATTGGCTTCTATAGATGTTGATCGGGCGAGACCGTCTTTTCATGATAAGAATCTCGCTCGCTGACCGGTGATAATGACTGGGTATTGTTACGATAATACCCCAGTTCACCTGGCGGAACGTAAATAAGTCTGAGGAGTGATAAACAAGATAAAGACCGTCCCATAGCAAATACTTCCGTAGGGGAGTGGAGTGTTAGAGACTTTCCCGTACTAGATTCAGCATAGAGAGTAAAATAATGAATGGAAGGCCATAAAAATATGCCAAATAATAGCGATGAGTGAGAGGAAGAGAAAAATGAAGAAAAAAAGTGATCCTGCCGGAGTGGACGTGAGATCGCACAACCGTATGGTCACAGCCCCAAGGGATAATAAAACAATGAAAGATCTTGAGCGAATGGCACAGGACATGTAAAAATGACACACATTTGCTGAAGGCCTATAACTCCTTAGTGAGCTATGCAGTATTGATTAGTTGGTCTTCATGTCATGCTCAATGCAGCTTTTTAACCACTTTAAGTTTTTCCTTGTTTTGTCGAGACACTGAACGATCAACCAAGGCACAAGGTCCGTCAGTTATATTACGGCGCATGTCCAAATGTAAAAGACCTTGTGGTCTGGTAGCTGGGAATGCTTCAGTGTAGCTGGTGTTAAGTAGAATTATTTATCTGTCTCTATTTACATGCTGTCTTTGTTAAACATACACTCTTACTCGTTCAGTACTACGTGGGTAGGGGCGTTTTTTCAAATTCGAAAAATACATTAACGTGTTTCACAAAATTAAATTTAATATCCACGCGTGACCTCTTACAGTGATGTCATATCGTTGCTTCAGACTTCCGCCGGCATCTGGTGCATAACTCATAAACACCATCTGTGAACTCATTTGATGTCCAGATGCAACCTATCGCCAATATTGTCTCTCCTGACAGATTATCGTGATAATCACACACAGGGATGGTCCCGTGAAACGATAAACGCATCTACCACCTGTGTAATCTGCCCACCTCAGACGGCTATCTCAGACAGACAATATTGGCTTCTACAGATGTTGATTGGGCGAGACCGTCTTTTCATGATAAGAATCTCGCTCGCTGACCGGTGATAATGACTGGGTATTGTTACGATAATACCCCAGTTCACCTGGCGGAACGTAAATAAGTCTGAGGAGTGATAAACAAGATAAAGACCGTCCCATAGCAAACACTTCTGTAGGGGAGTGGAGTGTTAGAGACTTTCCCCTACTAGATTCAGCATAGAGAGTAAAATAATGAATGGAAGGCCATAAAAATATACCAAATAATAGCGATGAGTAAGAGGAAGAGAAAAATGAAGAAAAAAGTGATCCCGGCGGAGTGGACGTGAGATCGCAAAACCGTATCGTCACAGCCCCAAGGGATAATAAAACAATGACAGATCTTGAGCGAATGGCACAGGACATGTAAAAATGACACACATTTGCTGAAGGCCTATACTCCTTATTGAGCTAAGCAGTATTGATTAGTTGGTCTTCATGTCACGCTCAATGCAGATTTTTAACCAATTTAAGTTTTTCCTTGTTTTGTCGAGACACTGAACGATCAACCAAGGCACAAGGTCCGTCAGTTATATTACGGCGCATGTCCAAATGTAAAAGACCTTGTGGTCTGGTAGCTGGGAATGCTTCAGTGTAGCTGGTGTTAAGTAGAATTATTTATCTGTCTCTATTTACATGCTGTCTTTGTTAAACATACACTCTTACTCGTTCAGTACTACGTGGGTAGGGGCGTTTTTTCAAATTCGAAAAATACATTAACGTGTTTCACAAAATTAAATTTAATATCCACGCGTGACCTCTTACAGTGATGTCATATCGTTGCTTCAGACTTCCGCCGGCATCTGGTGCATAACTCATAAACACCATCTGTGAACTCATTTGATGTCCAGATGCAACCTATCGCCAATATTGTCTCTCCTGACAGATTATCGTGATAATCACACACAGGGATGGTCCCGTGAAACGATAAACGCATCTACCACCTGTGTAATCTGCCCACCTCAGACGGCTATCTCAGACAGACAATATTGGCTTCTACAGATGTTGATTGGGCGAGACCGTCTTTTCATGATAAGAATCTCGCTCGCTGACCGGTGATAATGACTGGGTATTGTTACGATAATACCCCAGTTCACCTGGCGGAACGTAAATAAGTCTGAGGAGTGATAAACAAGATAAAGACCGTCCCATAGCAAACACTTCTGTAGGGGAGTGGAGTGTTAGAGACTTTCCCCTACTAGATTCAGCATAGAGAGTAAAATAATGAATGGAAGGCCATAAAAATATACCAAATAATAGCGATGAGTAAGAGGAAGAGAAAAATGAAGAAAAAAGTGATCCCGGCGGAGTGGACGTGAGATCGCAAAACCGTATCGTCACAGCCCCAAGGGATAATAAAACAATGACAGATCTTGAGCGAATGGCACAGGACATGTAAAAATGACACACATTTGCTGAAGGCCTATACTCCTTATTGAGCTAAGCAGTATTGATTAGTTGGTCTTCATGTCACGCTCAATGCAGATTTTTAACCAATTTAAGTTTTTCCTTGTTTTGTCGAGACACTGAACGATCAACCAAGGCACAAGGTCCGTCAGTTATATTACGGCGCATGTCCAAATGTAAAAGACCTTGTGGTCTGGTAGCTGGGAATTCCTCAGCGTAGCTGGTGTTAAGTAGAATTATTTATCTGTCTCTATTTACATGCTGTCTTTGTTAAACATACACTCTTACTGTGACCCCCTAGGGGGTCGGAGTGGCTCAGAGGTATGGCGTCCGCCTCGTATTCAAGAGGTACCGGGTTCGAATCCCAGATGAGGGATTATAATTTTTAAATTTGTTTTTTTCAGAACCAGTGGTCCTAATTACGTCATACTCCCCCTGGTCTCATGGGTAGTGAGATTGGATTCCTAACCTTCTCGGATAAGGGCGAAAAAATAGGAGGTCCAGTGTGCAAGTTACGCACGTTTAAAATCCCACGGCAGTTGGAAATCGTAAAGAGTCGGCCTATCAGGCCTCTTCCCTGGCAAAATTTAAAAATTAGGAAACTTACCCACTACGAACGTTTTTATAGAATGTGGGATTCCTATACATTATATACACACATTGGGTGCTACGGAGTTCGTGCACTGCACTGAGATCCTCCTTGTGTGATCTAAGGGAGGAGATCGGAGCACTGATGGCGTTGTCCGTGTGCAGTGAAGACAGTCCTTAAAAAACTAAACCAAACCAAAACTGTGGCCCCTAGAAATATGACATAGCCCCAGAAGGGGCTATATGACCCTCGTTGAGAACCACTGATTAAGATTAAATGCATCATTCTGATCATTGGCTCTTGTTTATCACATGTTTGTTCTTCAAAGGTAAAGGATCCCGTTACACGCCCATTGAGGCATATGGGAATATGGTGATAGGCCCATTTTTTCTCGACCATCGGCACACTAGGGGTGATGTCAGCATCACGCTTAACCTTCCCAGAGTTGCTCTGATAGCAAATTGGAGCATAGTTGTTAGTGCACTGGCTTCCTAGCGCAGTGGTCTATGGTTCGATCCCCAGATGAGGTGGGACTTTTTAAGATCGCAAACGGCTCCTGGGTCGACCCAGCCCCAAATGGGTACCAGAGCAACTTCTGGGAAGGTTAAGACGGCCGGCGTGATGCTGACCACATCACCCCTAGTGTGCCGATGGTCATGAAAATATGAGCCTAACACCATATTCCCAATATGCATCAATGGGCGTGTAACAGGATCCTTTTTTTTTTTTTCAAAGACACGGGATAGACGATGCTTACACAATCTTTTAGTGCAACTTTAGCACAAGTAAGCTGTGTGCTACCAATTTTTCTTTATTTCTTCATTTTTATTTTTATTTTTTTATTACCAAAAATTAACAATTATATAAAAATGATTTTATTAACACCCAAATATATGAACTCTTGAAAATGAGATCTTTTAACAGTAACATACATACAGTAGTTACATTTACAAAATGTTCCTCAAATCAAATATAAAATGTTAGTTGTTATTGTTGAAAATTGTCACTTGTCAGCGACTCGGCATCCATGTTGACAACTTCTCCTTCGTGAAGATCATATGCATGAACTGACAACGTGGAATCTTGATTGTGGAGTTCCAAAATCTTTGCATATCTCTGCCGACAACGTCCTTCACGCACATCTTCAACCACGCTTTTACTAGGATTAAACTTATGACAAACTCCATCTTTGGCAACTGCTTGCTTGGCTAGTATTCGATTGGAAACTGTTTCACATAAAAGCTTGTTGGTTTATTTAGTTTTAACTAAGTTAACCTTCGAAAACACTCTTTCGACTCATGCTGAGGAGTGAGGTGGCGTGTATGTCGTAATGCTGCTACAACTACCTAGTGAACCTTCATCATCGCTCATTTTATAATCTTATAATTAAAAAAAAAAACAAAAAACAATATGCTGTTTATCTGTTTAAGTCTACAATTTAAAAAAAAATACTTTAAAACATATCGCAAAAATGACTGAGTATTGTAGATGACAGCCATTAACAGAATAAAAGGAAATAGATTGTTGATGTAAACGAGTCAAAAACAACGTCATTGATGTGGTTAAAAACAAGAATTAAATTTAAGTGGAATAAAAAAAATATAGCACATAATTTTTAACATTTAATTATAATATAAATATAATGTATAATGCTCAATGCGCAGAATATACATACATTGTAAATGCCAATAGTCAGATATACACAGATTAATGCAGATTTGGAAAAAAAATACCCAGATACCCAGACGGAAGCCATAAACCCCAGATCTAGTAAAAAATACCCAGCTGTGGCAACACTGAGCGTGACCCTTCAGCGTGACTCTTCAACGCGACAATATCAAAGCTTGGCGCACATCCTTACCTATTTCTTATTGGCGAATCCGGTGTTACCGAGAGTGATGGGAAGTTGGGATCTCTGTAACACCGTACCAATGTTCCTTATTCTGTTACTTTCAGAGTGTTTGTCTTTCAAGTGCTGATATTCTGAGCTTGCTTAAAGTGTTACTGCTTTAAGTTATTTTACGTTAATTCTCGTCAAAATTTTTTGTTGTTCATTTTTTGTGTCTTAAATTTGGCACATTAGTTTGTCTCTGATCAGACGAAGACAGAATATGAATGCTGATCCCTCAAGCATGACGTACAAGACGACTGATATGAGGTTGTACGTGAGGTTGGCAACCTCCTCATGTAAAACAAATTGATACAGAAACCACCTCTGTAAAGCATGTCAATGCTCGGTGCAGGCTTCCTGCAAGGTGACCTATTACTAAGGAGACTCCATGGTCCATAAGGAGCGAATAGCAAAATGATGATGATAATGACGATGATGATGATGATGATGGTGGTGATGACAACGACGACAACGGCGATGATGATAATAATAATGAAAATGATATTTGATTTGGTTCTTTATTCTGTTTTTAAAAAAGACGGATTAAAACCGTGTTATAAAATAACCCTCATTATAATACCTTTATTAAACATGTTAATTCAATAAACCCCTGGATGAAAGCGCCGAATATTAGTTCATGAAATATCACATTAGTTTTCACACGTGACGTTTATTTTATCCCATTATTTCCACCCTCTCTGCGGCGCTTGATTCTGTTAACAAACTGTGAGCATATTAACCATAATGATGGTGGCGACGAAACAAAAACCAGGAATGTATATTCAAAAACATAAACTTAACGTGTGTGTACATAAACATCTTGAGGCTTGCGCTGCGGCTTCGTAATGAGTAGCAAGCAAATATTTCAAATTATATGTTGTCCATGTGTATGAAATTTAAAAAATATGGTTTAACATTCATATTAATGCGACGAAAAGAAAATGCTGTAAACTGAAGGATAAGTAAGGGTTTAGATGCTACAGCATGAGAGATGCGGGGAAAGAGGGGGAAGAGGCGGGGTGGGGGGGGAGAACAAAGACAAAGAAGAAGAGGGCATAGAGATTTGGATGAACACAAGCATACTACAAGCTTACAAACAGATAGATGTATAAGTTTAGTTTTATATACAGTACAAATTGCAAAGAGACAGATAGACAGACCGATGGACAGAGAGATGACAGATTTAATAGAAAGATCACAGATACATGACAGACAGATAGATAAACAGATCTATGGACACATCCACAGACAGATTTAATAGACAGACAAACAGATACATAGACGAATAGAAAGATAAAATTATATATATATATATGACTAACTGACACATGACTTCAGACAGACAGGTAGATAGACAGGCAGACAGGTAGATAGACAGACAAACAAACAGACAGACAGACAAACAGACAGGCAGGCAAGGAGGCAGACAGGCAAGCAAATAGACAAACAGACAACCAGACAGACAGAAGGACAGGCCGACAGATAGATAGATAGATAGATAGATAGATAGATAGATAGATAGATAGATAGATAGATAGATAGATAGATAGATAGATAGATAGATAGATAGATAGATAGATAGATAGATAGATAGATAGATAGATAGATAGATAGATAGATAGATAGATAGATAGATAGATAGATAGTTCAGCTGTCGTGCAAACAAAGCTACAATTTAAAAAACAAGATGGAGAAAAAGAAAAGAAAATTTCGGAGCCATTTACAACAATGACTGTTTCTCTTTACTTGTGGACATGATCGTCAGCTGAGGCTACCACGTGACAACGAGTTCGAACCCTCAAACCTCTTCCGAGTAAATAAATAATACACACATAAAGGTATATGTCAGGCACTCGTGAGAAATAAAGAAGTAGAAAACTAGACAACAGAAAAACAACAAAAGTGAGAGACTTAATGGAGAATTGAACCCAAGACCTTCCAGACGGCACTACCGCCTAGCTACGGAAGCGAATCGCACTATCTTTCCTGCCAACTAGGCACCACAAAAATAGTGCTTCGTGGACAAGGGTCATTAGCGCAATATTCAACACGTAACACCGGATGTGTACCTAGGGGCGATACAGCCTAATTAATGATTCAATAACTTCTATGGTCCCCCTATTATACAGTATAGGTCAGATTATACAAGATAAAGACAGCAATACTGTGTCTAGTAAATGATAGAAGACTTAGAACAGTACAGTACAGAGGGTAGGTTTGGTATTGTATAAACATTTAAATAGATAAAGAGGAAAACCCGAGGCCTGTAAACAGTATATAAATAATACACACATAACTTTCTACTTCTTTATTTCTTACGAGTGCCTGAAACATACTCGTACCTTTATGTGTGTATTATTTTTTACATTTTTGTTAGCTTACTAGTGAGATACAAATACCAAATTAAGATTATATAAGAGTTGCGTACATTCTGTGCTTCTGTATAGTGCAGAATGCTGGAGAGTAACAGAAATAGAAACGTCCAAATTAGTCTATTTCCACACAACCGGCCTAAGGAAGATTCTCCGAATTTCATCCAAACATCATCACCAACCAAGAACTGCTTACTCGGAGCAACTAAGAGGACATGCTCACCATTATAGCTGGCAGGCGCTTAAGTTGGGGTGGCCACGTCCTCAGTAGAGATCCTGACGTCACCACAAGAACTGCTATGCTTTTTTTGTTAAATACAATTTTGCCTCGTTTTGGCGAGCGGCATCCCGTTCAATCTAGTCGGTTATATTAGGGCGCATGTCCAAATATAAAAGACCTTTAGGCTTGATAACGTTATATTTTTTACTATGGTCCCCAGAAGGACAGCGAAAGACTTGTCCAAATACAACTTGGCTGAGAGCTGTGGAGACCGAGATGCAAAGCATAAACCACAGTTGGGACACAGCACGAAGGATGGACCCGACCTAGCAAAGTGGAGGCAGTTCGCTGCTGCCCTACATGACGCCATCAGGCGTGACAGCCACTGATTGCTTTGACAGCCAGCGGTTAAGGATCCAAGAAGTGAGTGAGTTGTTAACTGGGAACGTAGAAAAAGTACTTTTAATCCAAAAGATACCGTGCTTTTAAAGGCTGGCTTGAGAAGGCTTATTGTTAAATTTTAGTCGGGTCTACACGGCTGTAAATGGTTACGTGACTTTGCTTTTGAGTTAGGGAAGACAAAGGCAGCGACGAAAGGAACCGGTTTACATGAGTCAAAAGCAAGGTCAGGTACTAATTTACAGCCGGGTAGACTAAAGTGTGATGCCACCAGGTTTTGAACCCGGAACCCGGTAACTTTGCCGCCAGAGACTAGCTCTCTAGCCACTCTGCCAGTCGGACACTACATCTGAGTTAAACTTTATTAACAATGAGAGTTATGAAACAATTGCCGTGGCGCTTTCTAAAACCATTTTATTGGGATTTGTTAATATTGATAATCCGAGCAGTTAACCCGCCAAAACTGAAGAAAAAAGGTTGTGCTCTTTCTATTGCATGTCCTGATGACGACAATAAAAACAATAAAAGTATAGTGGATCCCCGCCCACTGCAGGATATATAGAAAAGAGAAGACAGATAAACTTGCCAATGAGGAAGGAAGGAAAACCCAAACAGAAAACAAGGCTACATATGAAGAGATAAAAGCAATAACACTGGCTAACAAAAAAAAATTTTTTTTTTTCTTTCTCTAACATTTCTATGTTTTTCTGGTCAATTTTAATGCGCTGTTTTTAAATCTGCAAACCGTTTTTCTCTATCAGGTCGGGATCTCTAGAAATACGCAATTGAAGGTTTTTAACAAGGCATACAGTATTACAACATCATTCGTACAAGAAGTATAACAGTTATGTAGGCTTGAATTTCTCTGCAGTCGACTTTCGTCGGTGAATGGCATGTGGTACATCGCGATGAAGCATCCAACAATAATCGGCAAGCATGGTCACACTCCGCCGTCCTTGATAACGTGACTCCATTACGGCGATATCTTGATGGAATCGTTCTCCATGTTCATCGCTGACTTCGCCAAGGTTGTCAGGGAAAAAGTCATGATGCGAATCGAGAAAATGGATTTTGAGGGACATGTTACAGCCCATAATTCTGTATGCATCTATGCACTGCTTAACAATATGCACATAGTCGACAGATTTGTGATTTCCCAGAAAGTTATTGACATACGATTTGAATGCCATCCATGCGCGAAGTTCACTACCATGTAACAAGTTCTCGAATTGTTTGTCTGCAATAACTTTCCTAATCTGAGGTCCTACAAAGATACCTTTCTTTATCTTTGCATCGCTAACTTGCGGAAACTTTTCTCGAAGATAAGTGAAAGCTTTGCTCGTTTTATTTAACGCTTTTACGAAATTCTTCACGAGCCCCAACTTTTATGTATCGGTGGTAAAATGATGCTGTCTTTGTTAACTAATGGCTCGTGTATTACATTTTTATGCCCGAGCTGCATACGATCCCTGATAGGCCACACCTTTCTTGCATAATGTTCCTGTCTGTTGCGGCTGTCCCATTCACATAGGAAGCAACAAAATTTAGTATACCCAGTCTGCATGCCCGTGAGAATTGCAATGACCTTTAGGTCTCCACAAATTCGCCATTGGTAGTCATTGTACTTTATTTTTGCCAAATGTATAGTCATATTGTCATAAGTTTCTTTCATATGAACAGAGTAGGCGACTGGAATTGATGGAAATAAATTTCCGTTATGCAATAACACGGCTTTTAGACTAATCTTGGAGGAGTCGATGAAAAGTCGCCATTCGTTGACTATGTGCTCATGACCGAGGTGCACCATTAGATTGTTTACATCTTTGCAATAGCAAATGTCATCATCCATCTCAAAGTATTGAACAAGTTCTCTGTGTCTATGACGAAATTTAGATATCGGAGAATTGGGCGCTAAAAGATTCCATTCTTTGAGTGACGAACCGAGTAATTTCGCTTGTCCTTTGGTTAGAGCGAGATCACGTATTAGATCTGAAAGTTCTGAATGGTCAATTAAGTGAACACCATCATTCACCGATATATAATCCGAGTCAGAATTAGTTTTTAAAGCAGGTAAACCATCAATTTCTGATGGTTCATTCACCTCCAACGGATATTGTTCTGGTGGAACTGGGGTCGGACACGTGATTGGATCATGAGGCACTGGTTTCGAAACCGATTCAATATTTGGATAAACCACAGACTTTCTAGTTTTAAAAGTGAAACCATGGATATTTGTCAAACAGAAGTAACAATCAGTAGCGTGATTTGTCGGTTCACGCCATATTACTGGCAGTCCAAAAGGCATCGACTTATGGAATGCTTCGGCGATTATTTTGCATTTTATTAATTTTTAATAAGTTATATAGTAAAAATGAAACAGAGCAAATAACGGTTTCCCAAAAATATATTTATTCACAAATATCTTAAGAACCCGACGTGATAGAGATAAACGGATTTCAAATTTGAAATCAGCGCAAGAAACTGACCTAAGAACACTTATTCTTATATAAGAAAGAAAAATGTTGTTTGTCAGTGTAATCAGAAATAACTATAGAGAAAAATGGCAGAAAGAACATCCAGAGTCCAGTAATGCAGAACTATACTATACGTTTCCAAGAAGAGATCAAGTGATAGTCCAGTAATGCAGAACTATACTATACGTTACCAAGAAGAGATCAAGTAATAGTCCAGTAATGCAGAACTGTACTATACGTTACCAAGAAGAGATCAAGTGATAGTCCAGTAATGCAGAACTATACTATACGTTACCAAGAAGAGATCAAGTGATAGTCCAGTAATGCAGAACTATACTATACGTTACCAAGAAGAGATCAAGTGATAGTCCAGTAATGCAGAACCATATCACACGTTCCAAGAAGAGATCAAGTGATAGTCCAGTAATGCAGAACCATACCATACGTTACCAAGAAGAGATCATGTGATAGTCCAGTAATGCAGAACCATACTATACGTTACCAAGAAGAAATCCAGGAATAATTTTCAGACTCAAAACCGGCCATTGCAGACTTAGATACCATCTGTTCAACAAACTGAAAATTGGACAGACAGATGAATGTCCATGTGGGGAGGACAAATATACAGTAGAACATGAACTCCGTAACTGTCGGTTTCTTGAGAGGAGGAGGGTGGAAGCGTAGCCTTCTGCAACCCAGTTGTTGAGGGAGAAACTGTATGGTGATGAGAGAAGCCTGAGACGGACTGTCATCTTTATAAGAGATGTATGGTAATCGTAGTCTCATAGCAGATACAGCCGTAGGGGAGTGAAATGTTAGAGACTTCACTATACTAGGTCCAGCATAGAGAGATGGGGTAACTGTCGTAGATTTTAGATAGGAGAATTAAGACTTGGGTTTGGTCCCTTCTGAATAGGTTGGAATGAGTGATAGTCACAGTGTGAGCTGGTGAAAAGCAATAGAATTTCCACACGTGAGATGATAGAATGTGATATAGAGGCTGTCTTTGAGAATCGAGATAATCTTCTCTCTCTCACCTATCTTCTACGACCGCTTTTAAAGTGTCAGACAGTCTAAACCACAGATATATATTACATAAATCTCTATCTACTCACGGGCACGCACATACACGTGACGACAGTTAAACACACAGACGTGGGAAATCTATAACCATGAATATATATATTATTTGAACGAGCTGACCAACGCACTGATTTAGTTCAAGAGAGATTTTATTATTATCATCTAAAAAAAATCTTCTCACAACACCAAAAATTACATCAAGGAAAAACATATACAAATAGTCATAAAATTCAAGGAAAATGCTACAAGGATGATAGCCCCGTTATGATCTTAACTCTAGGTTTAGCCCACAGCCCCGTTAGGATGACAGATGATGGCCCAAAGAGTTATAGATGCATGTGGTTAGGGTCTAATATTGTTCCCCTTTGAAGGTATAGACTGACTTTGACAGCAGTATCTATTCTAAAGGAACACGTTACTTAAGCAGCAAATCTCGCCTAAGGGAAAAAAACAAATATAACAAGTGAGTGTATTATACAACGAACATCCTTCCGTCACTTTCACTCGGTTCTTTCATCAGGGCCCTGATATACTTACAATCGTGTTGTGGTTTCGCCGGCTGGCGCAAATTTTGGACACTCACACTTTTTATCTGTTACTGTCGTTTAATGAAACAGATCCCAGCTCTGCAGATTTGTTTGTTGGTTTCATCAAAATGGATCTGGGGAGCGTCTGCTTCAGGCGATAGTTATTTCAGACTAAAGTTAATGTCACTTGACTCACGAGGTAAGAATTAGGCTTAAACGAGCACAAAATGTCAGAACACGAAGTTTCCCTTAATTAGGAAGATGACCGGTGGACAACTTCTCTCAAACAGAAAATCTTAGTTCCCCACTCACTTGTCAACAATGTCGGAAAGTAATGTTATTGATTGTAATTATTCTCGCCGCCAGGCAGAAAATTTTACGTAGAGTTTATGGAAGAAATTAAGATCTGGTTCACAGGCCCAGTATTGATCATTACAGTCTTTGAAAACCCGTTAGTGGGATATAGTATTTCTGTCTAACTCTGTTTGCCTATGCACTGTCAGATCAGTGTTACTTGAGAAACCCACGTGGTTCAAAATAAGGACTGTCTATTTCTTCACAAGTATGAACTCTTATTAAATGCTGGTAAAGTTCGGGTCACCCCAGTATTTCACTGTATAAAAGGAAAAGCACATATAAATCATTTACATATTATGTACTCAATATAACTTACATTTAAAACAGCAAGCCTACAGCTTGACTTATTATTTAAACTTCCGGTGAAATAAGTTATATAAAATCGATCATCAGGAATTAGGAATATGGTGCGTATTCCGTCAATATTCACTGATGTCGCATCTAGCATTTATGAGTTAGTTTTTTGAAAAAAAATACTCAACTGAGTAGTTAGCAGTTAAATTAAATTCATTATAGCTACATGTCTGTTACGCTAGAAAATATAATTTATTTTGTATTTCCACTGCAACTCGTCGATTAAAGAAAATAACAAACTATCAAATTATTCACTCTGTTCACACAGAAACTAGTGAAATGAAATGAGCGATTAACACTTTAACACTTAACCACTTCACAAAATACTAGATAATAATATATTTACCTCAAACACAGCACTACAGGATATCGCACAATTAAGAATTATACGCTTATATTTATGGAAGTCTAGAAGTTCGACAAATTGTCGCAACAAACTAAGAAACTTCGCTTATACAGCTCTACTCTTCGCGAACCACCTGTCTACTGCGATTTATTGAGAAAGAATGAAAATAAAGTTTCAAACTAGGTTAATATTTTAAACCAGACAAAGGATGAACTATCTTCCCCGCCCCGATCTCTCCCCCTTCTCATAACAGCTACGTTTAACTTAGAGGCGTGTCGTAACTGCCACCAGGGCGATTACGCACCTGCGTTAACAAACTGACCGGGAAAAGCGCGTGTCAGTTGCAAATCTCAGACAACCGTCTGCAGTGCATGGGCGATTTTCACACTTCGCCGGAGCTATTTCGACGAAACTCTGAACTGACACTTATACTACTTCGCACCTCACGCTGACCGGTGAAAAATGCAGACGGATGTCGGCTCTCTCATAGCCTTCTCACGCGTTTACGTCGAGAATCTAACTCAGGAGTGTCGTGTCATCTGAAGGTGCAGACCCAAGTCGGCTCGATGTCTGAGATGGACTGAACCTAAATCGCACTTCACGTCTGACTGACATCTATGTAATAAAATTACGTATCCCAGTATGAGAAAAAACACAAGGTAAAGTTTGAGGATACTGAAGAAAATATAATTCGCAAAACAAGTGATGCGAAAAATACAGGAAAAACAAGTACGGAAAGATAATAAAATAAAGGATGCGGGTGAGAGAATAGGAAGAAGATGTAGGCAATTTAATGATATAAAGACCTACGTGACAGGACGTCCCCCCTTTAAGATATGGAAGCACTCCATGTCTACGTTATGGAATTAAATTTCCTATAACCGTAGCTTCGGGGTGTCTGTCTTCTTCCCTCTCATCTTCCCCCTCCATCTCTGTTTAATTCCTACTCATGAAGTCTGCCCCGACGTTTCCTTCCTCTGGAATGTCTCCCATGCGCGCTTGAAAGAGCGTCGCCGCTTCTGACATTTTTCAAAGATTTCCTGTGTGTGCAGTGGAGTTTCCCCGCCACTATCGTCATCTTCGTCAGTTTTGGCGATCGTCAGGAGATGGTCGGAGGTCGGCACCGGTTTTTCCAAGTATCTCTTTAAGAGATTTAAATGGAAAACCTTTTTCTTTCCTTGAATAGATTATCTGGTAGTTAGCCTTAGAAATCTTTTTCCGGACGGTAAACGGCCCTTGCCATCCGATCTTCAGTTGGTTATTTCCGGTAGGGAGTAACACCAAAACTTTCTCTCCTGCTTCCAGTTCTCTCTCTTTCGCGACTTTCCTGTATCGGTTAGCGTGCTTTGTGCGTGCTCGCTTAAAGTTAGTCGTTGCTAGGTCCCACCCTAGTTTCAACCTTTCCTTTAAAACCGACACATATTTACTTGCTGAGACAACTGTCTCATCCGCCTTCTCGTCTGTCAGAGACTGAAGTAAGGCTTCAAGCGGGCCCTTAATAGGTCTGCCGAATAAGAGTGTAGCTGGCGGAAATCCTGTGGAAGTATGAGGAGATTCTCTGTAGCCAAATAAAGCTCCAGGAATACAAAGATCCCAATCTTCAGGTTTCACTTGTGCCAGTTTACTTAGCATCATGTTGAGGTTTCCATTAGCACGTTCCACGAGCCCATTTCCGGCCGGAGTATATGGCTTAGTGTGGATGTGTTGGGTCCTCAAGATCTTAACGATCTCATCCATCAACAGGTTTCGGTATGGAGAGATCCGTTATCCGTCAACACTTGCTGAGGGAATCCCAACCGAGTGAAAATCTGCACGAGGGCTTCTGCGACATGCTTGGCATCTGCGCATGTTAGCGGTATAGCTTCTGCCCATAAAGTGCATGTATCGACTAAGGTCAGGATAAACCTGTTCCTTCTTTTAGTCCTTTCGAAAGGCCCTAAAATGTCGATCACAACCCGTTCGAATGGTGTTCCCATTATTGGCATTTCACCCAAAGAGACTGGGGGTGCCCGTTGCTTGGGTGGCACACGTTGGCACTGGGCACAGGATTTAACATATCTGATAATATCAGTATTTACTCCTGGCCACCAATAATGAGTGGTTATACGTTGGTTTGTGGCGTTCTGTCCCATATGTCCGCTGAAGGGAAGAGAGTGCCCCATTTCTAGGATTTGGCTTCTGTACTGTTTCGGTACTAGGAGCTGGTTGTAACCTTGGTCAGGCTTGCCCGTTCTCCGATAAAGTACGCCATCCTTAGAAAAAATGTCCCCGTGCTGTTTGGGTTCCTTAGCCATGGGCAGTTTCCTAAAGCAGGGTGCCAAAGTAGGGTCCTTGTATTGCGCTTCTTTAAGTTCCATGGGTAACAAATTAGGCGCAGGCTCCCGTTCCTTCTTGGTTTGCCCTCTTGTAGTTACTGCTGCCACAATCGGCTCTTCCGGTTTCCCAATACACACGTATCTCCCGCCAAGTATGACTGGGTAGATGGGATCATCCATAACAGCCGCTTTGATCACACCTCTGACAAAGTCAGAGTGTATCTCCACCAATGCGATGGGAAGCGCTGTAGGTGCATCACTCTTACGAAC
This sequence comes from Oreohelix idahoensis, assembly GCA_024509875.1. NCBI lineage: Eukaryota > Metazoa > Mollusca > Gastropoda > Stylommatophora > Oreohelicidae > Oreohelix > Oreohelix idahoensis. Next base: position 38,322 of record JAMPIV010005279.1, on the reverse strand, counting down.
TCCACAAAGTTTGACGGTCTCTCCTGTCTCTTGACCGGGTTTAACCAGGTTCCTGGCAACAATGCAATCATAAGAAAGCCCCGTGTCAAATAAGCAAGAAGTTTGAGAACCGTTCAAAGTAACAGTACCTCGCGTTGAGGGTCTATCCCCAACAGGTTGGGAATCACTGTCAATAATTCCGCCTTGCGAGACTGTTAATAAGCATCCTATGCGTTTCGGCTCGGTATGCTCGCTCTGATCATATGTCCCGTGCTCAGGGGTTCTCCCTTTGCCACCTTGACCTTTCTGGCCGCGCTGCCATGTAGGGCGGTCGGGTTGATCAGACTGTTTGGGGTGGTTGGGGTACTTGTTCTTGTAGAACTTGGATTTTTCAGGAGGGGGGTTTTGAGGTCCAGTTTCTCTGTGGTTATTTTGGTTAGAAGCCTGAGAAGATTGCTCTAGGTTATGTTTTCGAAAATGATCCTCTGTCGGTTTCCGCTTTGTGGCCGGTAGTTCAGCCAGCGCATTATGGTAACGCTCAGACTTTTCCAAAATGTCTTCAAGTTTTTCTGCCCCCTGCTCAGCGAGAAATCTCCGGGTATCAGCAGACAATGTGTTCTTTATTTGTTCTGTTAAAACAAATTCCTCAAGCCCTTCGTAGGTAGAGGGGAGCTGCGAGAGCTCTAGGCACTTTGTCAGATAACCCTTCAAACGAGACGAGAACTGCTGAAAAGTTTCAGAATTCTCTTTCCGGCTGTTGCGAAACAGTTGCAAAAACTTGCGAGCGTTCATTTCAAAGCGCTCCAGTAACGCTTTCTTCAACAGATCATAGTTGTCTTGTTGGCTGCTTTCCAGTTTGGCGTAAACATCATACGCAGAACTTTTCAAAGCCTGGGAAAGCTTCATGTTCCAACGCGACCTCTCTAAACCGTACAGAGTTGCAATTTTCTCAAATTTCTCTAGCCATGTGTCAATCTTCTCGTTAGGACAAGGGAAAGACTCAAGGGTGAAAGACATAGCGTTGAGTTGAAGAGATTTAGTGTTAGAAGGATCAGTTAAGGAAGAATGAGGAGAAGACTCTCCATTGCTGGAGGTAGAGGCAGCGCCAAGACTTTGGACTTCTAGAGCCTTAAGAGCCAACTCATGCTGTCGTCGTTGCTCATTTTCTCTTTCCAAATGCTGTCTCTCCTTCTCTCTTTCCTCCTGCTGTCTTTCCTTCTCTCTTTCCTCATGCTGTCTTTCCTTCTCTCTTTCTCTCTCCCTGCGGATTTCCATTTCCTCCTCAATCTTCTTCTGCTGTAATAGCCGGTCTTCCGCTTCTTTCCTCCTAGCTTCTTCTGCTTTCCTCTCCGCATCATATCTCTCAAGTTCGTCCCTGACAAAAGCTTTCGCTTCCTCTCCTTCCAGTCCCTCCTCTCTCGCTTCGTCCCTGAGGAGTTGTCTAAGCTTTGCCCTCTCGGCCATATTATGTCAGTGTCTGAGACTAGTGGAGAAATAAACTAGGAAAAAGGATACACTGGTTCCTACCACTTACGAGAAAAAATTACCAAAAATCAAAAGAGGATATATTTAACTCTGGGATACCTCCTCCAAAAATAAAAATCTAACTATCGCTGCTATTATCGGCAATAAAGCACCTAATGCAAAACACGACTACGCCAACTAAATGGTAGTTAAGATTACTTCTGAAAAATAAGTTGCTACAGTGGAAAACACAATGATTATTGCAAAAATTTTGGAGACAGAAAAAAAATCCCCTTAATTTTTAATCCACTATCAAGTTTACCCCTGAAGACAGTTCGGGTGAGGGAGGCAATTAATCTGGACGAATAGTCCGAAACGCACTCCTTAGCTTTGCTCAAACACCTACCTGCTTCAGAACCCTTGTGAATGTTATACACTCACAAAACTTTACCAGCGTTTAGTATTACAAATCAACAACAACATATATTCCGATAAAATCAACCTGTAAACCAAATGTATAATGCTTCTTAATGCTGTGGGAAAAAACTTATCAGTTTGTGTGGTCAGCACGCCCGTAAACAGATCGTTAGTCTAGGGGATAAATTATTTTTAAAAGATACAAAGCTCACAAGACATCACACTCTTACTCTATTTCAGAATAAAGAATCTTAAGTTCAAAATCCAGATAGACGAGTCCACGTTTGTCGTACTCGTCTTCCTATTCTAAGTTCAAAAATCCGTCGGGCGAGACCACATTTGTCGTACTCGTCTTCCTATTCTAAGTTCAAAAATCCGTCGGACGAGAACCCATTTGTCGTAGATTTTAGATAGGAGAATTAAGACTTGGGTTTGGTCCCTTCTGAATAGGTTGGAATGAGTGATAGTCACAGTGTGAGCTGGTGAAAAGCAATAGAATTTCCACACGTGAGATGATAGAATGTGATATAGAGGCTGTCTTTGAGAATCGAGATAATCTTCTCTCTCTCACCTATCTTCTACGACCGCTTTTAAAGTGTCAGACAGTCTAAACCACAGATATATATTACATAAATCTCTATCTACTCACGGGCACGCACATACACGTGACGACAGTTAAACACACAGACGTGGGAAATCTATAACCATGAATATATATATTATTTGAACGAGCTGACCAACGCACTGATTTAGTTCAAGAGAGATTTTATTATTATCATCTAAAAAAAATCTTCTCACAACACCAAAAATTACATCAAGGAAAAACATATACAAATAGTCATAAAATTCAAGGAAAATGCTACAAGGATGATAGCCCCGTTATGATCTTAACTCTAGGTTTAGCCCACAGCCCCGTTAGGATGACAGATGATGGCCCAAAGAGTTATAGATGCATGTGGTTAGGGTCTAATATTGTTCCCCTTTGAAGGTATAGACTGACTTTGACAGCAGTATCTATTCTAAAGGAACACGTTACTTAAGCAGCAAATCTCGCCTAAGGGGAAAAAAAACAAATATAACAAGTGAGTGTATTATACAACGAACATCCTTCCGTCACTTTCACTCGGTTCTTTCATCAGGGCCCTGATATACTTACAATCGTGTTGTGGTTTCGCCGGCTGGCGCAAATTTTGGACACTCACACTTTTTATCTGTTACTGTCGTTTAATGAAACAGATCCCAGCTCTGCAGATTTGTTTGTTGGTTTCATCAAAATGGATCTGGGGAGCGTCTGCTTCAGGCGATAGTTATTTCAGACTAAAGTTAATGTCACTTGACTCACGAGGTAAGAATTAGGCTTAAACGAGCACAAAATGTCAGAACACGAAGTTTCCCTTAATTAGGAAGATGACCGGTGGACAACTTCTCTCAAACAGAAAATCTTAGTTCCCCACTCACTTGTCAACAATGTCGGAAAGTAATGTTATTGATTGTAATTATTCTCGCCGCCAGGCAGAAAATTTTACGTAGAGTTTATGGAAGAAATTAAGATCTGGTTCACAGGCCCAGTATTGATCATTACAGTCTTTGAAAACCCGTTAGTGGGATATAGTATTTCTGTCTAACTCTGTTTGCTTATGCACTGTGAGATCAGTGTTACTTGAGAAACCCTCGTGGTTCAAAATAAGGACTGTCTATTTCTTCACAAGTATGAACTCTTATTAAATGCTGGTAAAGTTCGGGTCACCCCAGTATTTCACTGTATAAAAGGAAAAGCACATATAAATCATTTACATATTATGTACTCAATATAACTTACATTTAAAACAGCAAGCCTACAGCTTGACTTATTATTTAAACTTCCGGTGAAATAAGTTATATAAAATCGATCATCAGGAATTAGGAATATGGTGCGTATTCCGTCAATATTCACTGATGTCGCATCTAGCATTTATGAGTTAGTTTTTGAAAAAAAATACTCAACTGAGTAGTTAGCAGTTAAATTAAATTCATTATAGCTACATGTCTGTTACGCTAGAAAATATAATTTATTTTGCTTTCCACTGTATGCGTCATTAGAAAATCATACAGACTTATAAATTATGCACTCTGTTCACAAGAAACTAGTTAGAATGAAATGAGCGATTAACACTTTAAACACCTTAACCACTTCGCAAAATGCTAGATAATAATATATTTACCTCAAACACAGCACTACAGGATATCGCACAATTAAGAATTATACGCTTATATTTATGGAAGTCTAGAAGTTCGACAAATTGTCGCAACAAACTAAGAAACTTCGCTTATACAGCTCTACTCTTCGCGAACCACCTGTCTACTGCGATTTATTGAGAAAGAATGAAAATAAAGTTTCAAACTAGGTTAATATTTTAAACCAGACAAAGGATGAACTATCTCCCCCGCCCCGATCTCTCCCCCTTCTCATAACAGCTACGTTTAACTTAGAGGCGTGTCGTAACTGCCACCAGGGCGATTACGCACCTGCGTTAACAAACTGACCGGGAAAAGCGCGTGTCAGTTGCAAATCTCAGACAACCGTCTGCAGTGCATGGGCGATTTTCACACTTCGCCGGAGCTATTTCGACGAAACTCTGAACTGACACTTATACTACTTCGCACCTCACGCTGACCGGTGAAAAATGCAGACGGATGTCGGCTCTCTCATAGCCTTCTCACGCGTTTACGTCGAGAATCTAACTCAGGAGGGTCGTGTCATCTGAAGGTGCAGACCCAAGTCGGCTCGATGTCTGAGATGGACTGAACCTAAATCGCACTTCACGTCTGACTGACATCTATGTAATAAAATTACGTATCCCAGTATGAGAAAAAACACAAGGTAAAGTTTGAGGATACTGAAGAAAATATAATTCGCAAAACAAGTGATGCGAAAAATACAGGAAAAACAAGTACGGAAAGATAATAAAATAAAGGATGCGGGTGAGAGAATAGGAAGAAGATGTAGGCAATTTAATTATATAAAGACCTACGTGACAGTAACTAGTTCCCTTCTTCTCTGCCTTTCCCTTCCCTAACTCAAGAGCTTAGTCAGATACCTATTTACAGATAGGTAGACTGGAGCGTGTTGATACCGTGAATCGAACCCGGCACGTTTGCCGCGAGAGACCAGCGCTCTAACCACTCTGCCAGTCGGACGCTCTTTATAAGAGAGATAGATGTGGTTATTTGAGAGCGAACGACGAATAAGAAGAAGACTAATTCATTTGTGGTTCTTTCACTCCTTTCCTGTCCATCTCAACTTCACTGAATATTTGTTTGCAGTTAAACTTATGACTTATGCACAATGAACAAAACTGAAAAGCCTTCATTCTATATTGCTGGGTGTTGAATTTAGCTTTCACGGTGCAGTGCATGTCGTTTCCGTATTTTCTAGAAAATTCACCATGTAAAGATTACAAGGCGTGTGCATTCTTGCAACAATGGTCAATTTAGGTTTCATTGTGCACCGCCTGAGTTTTCTGTATAAAACTGGCAGGATTATTGTTTTTTATTGTCATCGTTTCATTGAGACCAGCGATTTACAACTGGTGTGTCGATATATATGATAGCACAACGACGGGTCCGCAGATGTGCCGCTGGAGTTCTGTAGACCCGCTGGAGTTCTGTAGACCCGCTGGAGTTCTGTAGACCGCTGGAGTTCTGTAGACCCGCTGGAGTTCTGTAGACCCGCTGGAGTTTGGGGGAAGGTCGCAAAGAGGCGAGAGAAAAAAAAATTAGGAATTTTAAAAAAAACCGTTACGCTATTTTATTCAAAAACCTGACGTTGGATTATTTCATTTAGAAAAAGAGACAGAGATAGAGAAGAGGGAGTGGACACTTTTGTTTAGGCCAATGGAATACGTCATTGGATTTTTTAAATAAATGACATCTTTTTCAATGATATCTCATTTCAATAATTGGAATAATACAAAATATGAACATAAATTTTTTAAATAAATCTTTTGAAATCCAAATCAACATTGTTAAAAAAAAATAATACACTGATTAGAATTTTAGCTAATGAAAACAATTTTGAAACTCGTTTTTTTAATGATAAAATCTCTCCTTAAAAAAGAAAAAAAAAACTGAAAGTGTGCCTTGACAATTTTAGCACCTTGTTCAGTGTGCCGTGAGTTGAAAAGATGAACATCGCAGATTTAGAACATTAGTAATATGGGATTCAGTCCAGTGTGATCAGCCTTACAAAACTTTAACTACTGTCCAAAACCAGGCTGTTTTCATTACATATGATGTAATATACAGTTCTTGTATAAATATCGCCTTATAGATTATCCAGACCTGCTTTTTCTGTGCCATAAACTTGACAGCTCATTTCTAGAGCAATGTTAGCGACGACAGACACTAATTAAAGTATGGAACCAGACATTTCACATTTATGCCGTGTTGATTTGGAATGCAACGAAAACAAATCCATCATTGTAGGTTTTAACATTTCAGTGTTTGCTAACAATAACAGTTAATGTTGACATGACACCATATTAGACAGTGTGACGTTGCTTTTTTTTTTTTAAAATAGTTTTCTAATGTCTTGTGCGAGCGTCCGATTGGCAGAGTGGTTAAAGCGATGGTCTCTTGCGGCAGAGGTACCAGGTTTGAATCATGGTACTGACGCCCTCCAGTCTTCTTCTTCTCTTCTTTGATCCTTAGCCGCCGACCGTCAAAGCAGTCTGTGGCCATCACGCCTGGTTGCGTCTTGTAGGGCAGCAACAAATTGATTCCACTTTGATAGGTCGGGGGCCATCCTTCGCACAGTGCCCCAACTCTGGTTCATTCTTTGCATCTCAGCCTCCACAGTTCTCCGCCAAATTGTTTTTGGTCGGCCTATCTTTCGTTTTCCTTCAGGGGTCCATAGCATAGCTGTTCTTGTGATGGCATCGGGGTCTCCAGTCTACCCAGCTGTAAATGGGTACCTGACTTTGAGTTAGGGAAGGAAAAAGGCAGCGAGGAAGGGACCTGGTCACCCCACCTCTCGATGCAGGACCTAGTATGGCCAAATCTCTAACACTTCACTTCTACGGCAGTATCTGCTATGGGACTACCTTTACCTTTTGTAATGTCTTGTGCAACACTGTGTGTGTGTGTGTGCTTACATGTGTGTGTTTGCCCGTTCACGTGAAAGCTCTAGGAATTTGGAAGTCTGCTACAAACTAATGTTTTGGAAGTCTGTCACAAACTAATCTTTAGGAAGTCTGTCACAAACTAATTTTTTGGAAGTCTGTCACAAACTAATTTTTTGGAAGTCTGTCACAAACTAATATTTTGGAAGTCTGTCACAAACTAATTTTTTGGAAGTCTGTCACATATTAATCTTTTGGAAGTCTACCACAAACTAATTTTTTGGAAGTCTACCACAAACTAATTTTTTTGAAGTCTACCACAAACTAATTTTTTGGAAGTCTACCACAAACTAATTTTTTGGAAGTCTGCCACAAACTAATTTTTTGGAAGTCTGTCAGAAACAAATTTTTTGGAAGTCTGTTGCAAACTCATTTTTTGGAAGTCTGTCACAAACTAATCTTTAGGAATTCTGTCACAAACTAATCTTTAGGAAGTCTGTCACAAACTAATCTTTTGGAAGTCTATCACAAACTAATCTTTAGGAAGTCTGTCACAAACTAATCTTTAGGAAGTCTGTCACAAACTAAACTTTTGGAAGTCTGTCACAAACTAACCTTTAGGAAGTCTGTCACAAACTAATCTTTAGGAAGTCTGTCACAAACTAATCTTTAGGAAGTCTGTCACAAATGTTTTTTGGAAGTCTGTCACAAACTAATCTTTTGGAATTCTGTAACAAACTAATATTTTGGAAGTCTGTCACAAACTAATCTTTTGGAAGTCTGTCACAAACTAATCTTTTGGAAGTCTGTCACAAACTAATCTTTTTGAAGTCTGTCACAAATGAATATTTAGGAAGTCTGTCACAAATTAATCTTTTGGAAGTCTGTCACAAACTAATCTTTAGGAAGTCTGTCTCAAAATAATCTTTTGGAAGTCTGTCACAAACTAATCTTTTGGAAGTCTGTCACAAACTAATCTTTAGGAAGTCTGTAACACACTAATTTTTGGAAGTCTGTCACAAACTAATCTTTAGGAAGTCTGTCACAAACTAATCTTTAGGAAGTCTGTCACAAACTAATCTTTTGGAAGTCTGTCACAAACTAATCTTTAGGAAGTCTGTCACAAACTAATCTTTTGGAAGTCTGTCACAAACTAATTTTTTGGAAGTCTGTCATAAACTAATCTTTTTGAAGTCTGTCACAAACTAATCTTTTGGAAGTCTGTCACAAACTAATCTTTTGGGAGTCTGTCACAAACTAATCTTTTGGAAGTCTGTCACAAACTAATCTTTAGGAAGTATGTCACAAACTAATCTTTTGGAAGTCTGTCACAAACTAATCTTTTGGAAGTCTGTCACAAACTAATCTTTAGGAAGTCTGTCACAAACTAATCTTTTGGAAGTCTGTCACAAACTAATCATTAGGAAGTCTGTCACAAACTAATCTTTAGGAAGTCTGTCACAAACTAATCTTTTTGAAGTCTGTCACAAATTAATCTTTTGGAAGTCTGTCACAAACTAATCTTTAGAAAGTCTGTCACAAACTAATCTTTAGGAAGTTTGTCACAAACTAATCTTTAGGAAGTCTGTCACAAACTAATCTTTAGGAAGTCTGTCACAAACTAATTTTTTGGAAGTCTGTCACAAACTAATCTTTTGTAAGTCTGTCACAAATTAATCTTTAGGAAGTCTGTCACAAACTAATCTTTTGGAAGCCTGTCACAGACTAATTTTTTGGAAGTCTACCACAAACTAATTTTTTGGAAGTCTGTCACAAACTAATCTTTTATAAGTCTGTCACAAACTAATCTTTTGTAAGTTTGTCACAAACTAGGAACGCAAATTTTCTTTTACGTGAAGTAAGCATTCGGTAAAATAGAATTGAGTTTGAATTTTCCACTATTCAGTTGATAGAATTGCAGGAAGTAGATTATCGGGCAGAGATAAAAGTCACACGTAGGCTTGGCGTATTCTAAATTCCATACACTCTGAAACCTGAACACATATATGATTATATTAAAGTAGATATTTAGAGAGCTCAGTATTTCTAAAGCAGAATTACACAACTTCTGGGTTATCTATTCCTGTGTTTTTGTTTTTTTGTGTGGGGTTTGCCTTCTTGTGGCGAGGCGCGTGCCTTTCAACCTATTTGGTTATACCAGAGCGCAAATTTGCCATTTAAAAATAAGTGAACTCTGTTAACTGAAGCGATGTGTTGATAAATTCTAAGCCATGAAAAGGACTACTAGCATCTATCAGCTAGCATGAAAAAGCCCTGAAAAGGACTGCTAGCCCGATCAGCGTTGATAGATACTAAGTCCTGAAAAGGACTAACATTATCCATCTGCTAGCTTGAAGCCTTGAAAAGGACTTGCCCTAAAATGGACTCAACGGTTAGAAAGTTGCGAAGTCAGTTTTACGACATGTATCTGCCTTTTATGAGAAAATAATTGAATGCCTCGAAGACATAGGTATTGATGGACAAGACATAAGAATACTCAGTCAGTAACCTTTATTGAGAGCAAACTGCCACAGTATGATCTGGAAGGAATTATTCACCAAACATAGACATAAAAAGAGGTGTCAGACAAGGTTGTGTGCTGTCCCCCTGTCTATTTAATCTATACGCCAAAAAAATGTTCAAATAGATAAAGGAAATGCCAGGACTGAACATCAATGGAAGGTCAATAAACAACCTTAGATATGCAGAAGATACCGTGTTGTTAGCTGAAAGTGAACAGGATTTACAAGAACTAGTGAAGCAAGTGAACAGTATAAGTTATAAATATGGATTAGACATTAATACTGAGAAAACAAAAACTATGATAATTAGCAAAACAGACGATATGCCCATATTAAAGATAAGCAGAAATGGGGAAATCCTGGAACAAGTAAAGAGATACTCATATCTTGGTCACATATTAACAGAACGTGGCAAATGTGAAACAGAAAGAAATCAAGAAGAGAATAGGAATGGCCAAAGCTACATTCAACAACATGAAACATATACTGACATCTAAACAGTTAACTCAAAAATTAAAACTGAGAATCATAAAATGTTATATATACCTTCTGCAGTACTGTATGGTGTAGAAACATGGACAATGAATAAGCAATTGGAAGAACGAATTGAGATTCTAGAGATGTGGATGTACAGAAGAATGGGGCGCATCTCATGGAAAGAGAAGAAAACAAATAAGGAAGTCCTACAAAATCTAGGTATGAAAAGAGAACTAATGAGGGAGATCAAAGTTAGGCAGCTAAAATATTTTGGCCTCATAAAAAGACACAACACCTTGCAGAAGACCATAATAGAAGGGAGAGTTGAAGACAAACGTGCAAGGGGAAGACAGCGCTATAAGTGGGAAGATAACATCAAGAGATGGACAGGAAAGAGTCTATCAGAGTGCACCACCAAGACAAGAGACAGAAGACGTTGGAGATCCATTACAGCCAACCTTCGTTGTGGAGACGGCAACTGATGATGATGATCCACCTTTAACCACCGGTGAAATTCGTGAATCCAAGCTGTCATCTTAGTTCTGTTTGCTGCCATGACAGAAGATTTTCCTAGTCCAATAGTCAAGAACAGATCTGTATTAGGCTATTGTAAATGGATAAAAGAAGTAATTATACCCAGAGAAATGTGGTCACAACTACTGTCGCAGGACGACATCAGGATTAACTGGGGACACAAGAAAAAGAAAACAGAAATGGGGACAATGATATTCTTAATCTGGACTATCTTTAGCGGTAGTCATTCAAGCGTGATTCTAATAAAACCAGTAAAATCTAGCTGCTGGGCGTGCAGGGAGCTTAAACGAATTCTCAGGATGTCGAGACTTGAGCCGTATACGGTCTGTCGCCTTCTTTTCGAACAAGACGATACCCCAGTTCTGAAGTCACAACGGGAGCTCCCGGGTGTTTGGATGGGACGACTCGCGTGGTGTAAAAGAGGTGAATAAGAAAACAACCCTCAGATAGGGCTTTGGCGGATACTATTGTTAACCTTGTCAACGGCTTGAATCTGCTCTTCACACACATGGATTGACGTCTGAATACAAAAGGCGAGTTCAGACACTCTCATCCAGGATGCTATAGGACCAAGTCAAGGCCGTCTCTTCACGGTTATTTTCCTCACTCTTAACTGATACAATCACGGGTGAAGTCTTAGTAATTTTTATACCCGCGAACAGAGGCCCGTTGATAATTTCAGACATTGTTTCGTTTACGGCCACCCACGCTGGAAAGTAATTCGTAAGATGACCCTTGGCCTGTGAGCATAAATGATGCGGAATAGGCCAACGTGTTGACAGCGACTTTCTTTTCTATGAGTGCAATTATAAAATGACAACGTGTGAATCCATCCAATCTGTGCCCTTGGCTCCCTCGGGTACACAGATCAATGGCCGCAAGCTACCATTCGTATCATATCTCCGCTAGTTCATCCACTTCTCTCCTGATGTATCTTCAATACTTCATCCTTCTGCCTTTACAGCATATAACCTCCACGGGTTCCTTCATCTTCCCTCTTCCTTTCATTCATTTATAAACCACAACAAATTCTTCAATAAAATCATGCCAAGCCCTCATGCCCTGTACCATCGACTCAAGGTCTTTCTATATCCCTTTCATTTGTGTCTGCAGTTCTTTTCTCCGCGTGTTTTTCGGTCTTCCCTATCTCTCTTACCCAGTGGATTCCAGAAAACAAAATCTGCCTTGTTCTGCTCTCAGCGGGTTATCTCAATATGTAATATCCATCGCCAGCGTGGTCATTATGCTTCTCTCCTGTATGTATTCTTCTATGTTCTTGTAGTTTATCTCTCCGAGTAAATGCTGCACCACAAAAATCACACTTGAAAGGTAGAACAGCACTAAGGTTAGGGCACCATGAGTTTCCATGCTATCATATCATACTAGTAAGAATGTTATTCTATAATAAACAGCTCGGGCGTTGGCGCAACTAGCGAGTCCTTTGTAGGGCTATATGCTAGCAGATAGATAATGTTAGTCCTATTCATGACTTATTATCTATCAATGCTGATCGGGTTAGCAGTCAACAGAGTTGACTTTTGTTTGGATGGTATATACGCTCTGATATAACCACATAGGTTGACAGGGACGCGCCTCGCCAGAAAAAGGCAAACCCCCCCCCCCCCCCAAAAAAAAAAAAAAAAAAATTGCAAGAATGGACAATGAAAATTGATGAACTTTTGATGCTAGGATGAACATTTCAATCATCATTATTTTCCTTTGCGCTCCTAATGAAGCATGGAGCCACGACTACAGCTGTTCCCCATGATGGGAGCCTGTACCAAGCATTCCCATGCTCTTGCACCGGTAGTTTATGCAGCAATCTGTTTTACATGATCAGATTGACACTTCCCATGTGTACTGTCATATTGGTCGCAGTATCCAATATGCCTGATGGAACAGTTTTTCTATTATGTCTTTGTCTCATCAGAGATCATAGTTAAAATGTACACCGAAAAGCGAGGGTGAAAAAATAAATAAATAAAGATTTTATGTAAAAGAAAGTCATACAAAACAATTAAGTTAAAACAGGTTTGTTTCCTTTTATCACAAATCGTCGGAGACAACTGTGATTCGCAAACCGAATTTCTTTCGGTTTCCAGATGAAGCTCAAATTACGTTAAAAAACAAGAAGCCAAAAGTCGCCTACAGAAACTTTCGATTTCAGAATACTTCGGTTTTCGGGTAATCGGATAAAACGATACGGATCAGTAACATCTATCGTATAACTTGTACAGTAGTCGGAATTTTCTTCTTCTTTGCTCTTAACTGCCGACTGTAAAAGCAGTCAGTGGCCGTCACTCCTAGTGTAGGGTTCCCATTCGTCCCGTTTTTCCCTGGACAGTCCCGTTTTTTGATAAAATGTCCCGGTGTCCCGAATTTATTCAAAATGTCCCGCTTTTTAAGGGTCCTTCCTGAAAAAAAATCTTTGGGTAACGGATTTTATTCCGTGTTTTAGTAGTGTAATTGAAGTGAAGGATGAAGTAAACAAACTGGTGGAAAAATTAAACTACAGGAAGGCAGAAAAGTTTCTTACCACTACTGTGAGAAATCAGTTGCAAGAATTAGAAAAAGAAGGACACATAACAGTTGAAAAGTTTCAAAGCTATGCAGTAGATTTCTATGACACCTGCATTGAATATATTCAGGAGTGGTGTACACCATTTCTTACGCCTCTTCAGTTTATGGATTGGATCAATTTGAAGGGAAAGGAGTCTGTGACTTGGAAGAACATCCAAGAAAGCTAAATATTCATGAAGACAGTGTCACCAAATTTTACTGTGAATGAAGAGGACTTATTTGATGAGTTTGCATGTGTGAAAAAATATTGTGAAAGCAAATTTGATGTGTGGAGTGAACTGAAGGATCAAAGTGTCAGTGAAAAATGGTGTGAGATGTTCGATCATTTTACAAAGCAGGATATAAATGCTGAGAACCTGAAATGCCTAGTTAGTTTTATTTGGCACTGCCGGAATCCAATGCAGCTGTTGACCGTGTTTTTTCATTAATAAATGCGCTTTGGACAGACGAAAAAAAAAAACAGACTTAAAATTGAGACAGTGAAAGCTTTAACCATTATAAAGACCCATTTTAAGGATTTCTCTTGTGCTGAGTTCTATGTCCAAATATCAAAAGAAAAAAAACTTCTTGAACAGGCCCATAAATCTGATAAATATTCTGATGAATCTGAAATATAAACTTGACTATTGTGTATTTTTTAAAGGTGCGATTTTTCTAATTAAGTATGTTTGTAATTTAGAATTCTTTTTTAAAGTGGAAGTTGTGTTAGTTAATGTGTATTTTTATACCAGTATCTTATTTTAAGTGCAACATATAATATATAATAGATTTATTTGTGCTTTAACTTAATTTTTAACATGTCCCGTTTTTTTTACAAAATGTCCCGGGTTTTTTAGGTAAAAATTTGGAAATGTCCCGGTTTTTAAACAAAACATTATGGGAACCCTATCCTAGTGGCGTCTTGTAGGGCAACAAACTGCTTCCATCTTGTTCGGTCAGCGGCCATCCTTCGTGCAGTGCCCCAGCTCTGGTTCATTCTTTGCAGCTCGTTCTCCACAGTTCTGCGCCAAGTAGTCGGAATGTCGGCCTATATCTTCTGGTCTGACTTGATTCTTATTATAAGATAATGCTCTTTTACGGCTCATGCAAATCGCGTGTACATATTTCAAGTAACTAGCAAATTTCAAGATCTGAAGGTCTTTTATATTTGGACACGCGCCCTAATATAACCGACTAGGTTGAACGGGACGCGCCTCGCCAAAACGAGGCAAAATTTTATTTTAAAAAAAAAATGTATATATATATATATATATATATATATATATATATATATATACACACACACACATACAAATATATATATATATATATATATATATATATATATATATATATATATATATATATATTGTGGTAAAGTGGGATGTTATAAATATTTATAGGGGACTTAGTGTACTGACTGAGATCAGCTGTGAAGGTATCTATATCTAATAAGAGTAGTGTAATATAGATAACCTTACTTACTGCCACATATGTATACCTCAGTCAGAATTATTCTGGAATAGTGTGATGACTACGTTATATGTCTAGGGTATGTGTATGATGAAGTGTAAGTCATAACAACAACAGACAGATAAACAATTTAATTTATTCCACCACACTTGACAACACTGTGACACTCACATCCATATAACACTCTAAGAGGATATCTTAAAGGAGTCACTGATAACTTTTCAAATAACAATATGTATTCAGTGCTGTCATGAATGTATATGTGTCCTGATTCAAATACAAAGGGAACCAGGAATCACAATCAATTTTAATTACAAGTTATATGTACAGAATTTATTAATATGATTCTTGTAGTGACATATATTATTAATGGTATCCTATGTGTGTCAGTTGTGTAGTAGTAATATGAGGTAATACTGGTTTTGGTTTGTTCAAGCTCTGTTGGTATTTGTCATCATGACTTCAATAGTTTGTTTCTATTGGAACTAGTATTGGAGATGTTCTCAGTTCCTGGTATTAAAACAATTAAATTCCCCTCTTAATTTTAGTTTACAATGTCATTTTAAGATGGGGGTACATAATGTTGAGCTCCATGGCCACACTCTCTTATCTTGCGTGATGACTGCAGTAAAAGACTCCTCTGCTCGATTACTTTAATGAGTTCTGGAGCCACCCCACTGGTTGCTATATGGACCAAGGAGTATGCTGTCCACCTCTGGCTTCAGCAAAGCTCTGACCAGGTGCTGCTCAATAACTTTAAGACCACGGTCCCTGAAACAAGAAGGTTGTACCTTCTACGTCAGAACTAATTTATACTCCATTGCTACACTGAGCACACTACATCACAAACATTGAGTTCAGAGCGTTAGGCCAACTGTCAGCTTCATCTGAAATACTTTATACCAGTATTTCCCTCCCTAATGGTTACTACGCCTCTGCAATTCCAGCATTATTTCTTTCTAGTTAATAATCTAGGTGTCAGTGTACTGTTTGGCCATTCCATGCAGTTTTACTTTCCTCCGACACCTTCTGTTCAGGCTGGAGCACTATAGGCTTTACATCATGTTCGCTACTGAACCACACATATATATAGACATAATTTATCAATTTACATTCAATTTTCATTTTAAAATATTGAATATTTCAAGCTTACCACAATTCATGGAAATAATAATAAACAGTTTCGTTGACTAACAATGAATATAGCACAACTCCGATCTGCCGATGTCCCAGGCTTTATTTTATAAAAAAATATACACTGGTGCTCAACGCACTGCTTCTTAGTAGGTTTATTACAAGATGTGGCAATGAACAGACGCTCTGAATTGAGTATATTCGCAGCTCTACCCAATCAAACCATGTCTACACATCTTTTCAAAAAAGTACCCCTCTCTCACGTTTCCCCTGACAACACAAGATAGTATTTATAGTCCGACCAATCGTGTTTAGTCTTTCATTTGTTGCGCTCCAATCAAATAGGAGTTAACATGGTAGGCTATTTCCGTAACGTAATGTTTCTTCAAACACGTTATAAAAAAAATTTTATGAGCAGAAATGATTTCATGCTGTCAGGCACCCCCACTATTTTATTTTGGCCATAACTTGGTAATTCCTAGACTATTTGCGTAACGTTTTACATATTCTTTGTCAGCAAACCCTAAGGAACCCAAATATACAAATTTAATGGAGCCAATATGCATTTTCTTCTAGGATAGTCCTGCTGTTACTACCTTCTCACTTCCAAACTTGAGGGTGTCTGGGTACTGTCATGTTTTCAAACGTAAACCGGTATAATGTCATAATTCCCAATAAGCGTTTTTCAGGATTTTAAAACCTAACTCTGGTATGGGTAGTGAATTTTATCACTGTCGATTTGAAATAAAGTTAGTGCATGTGGCCTTACACGCGTGATGGCAGCAATTGTGTATCGCGCGACGCGTGTTTAGTGTTGCACGTGTCCCTGCTTTCTGCCTCTCCCTTCTCTCTATCCTTTAGTCCATCTGTCTTTTAGTTACGCCGTGTATAAAATGGAATGAATGAAATATTAAATTTAGGTCATTGATCAGCTTGCGTATCTCAAGGGGTTTTTCCAAGAAATACAGTACACGTTTCATTGAAGAAAGCGGGTAATAATACAGCAGGCTTTTACTATCAACGTGAAAGCGTTACAATTTGCAGACGAAGTAGAAAACAAGGGGGATTTCGAGTACAGTCATTGTGACAGCACTGTTCTTTACCATTCTTCTTTCCTTTTATTACATTTTTTTGTTAGGCTTTGCATTTACGTTTTAATTTATATATGGGGATTAGAATAATTCACGACATATATATATATATATATATATATATATATATATATATATATATATATATATATATATATATATATATATATATATATATATATATATATATATATATATATATATATTTCAAGTGAGATTAAAAGATTACAAATTAAATAATCAGATCAGATAAGATGCACTTTTCACATTCACAACCGGCTCCAACGAATCTCCCATCACCTTCTGTCAGTTGTCTTGATAGAACACTTTGATAGACTATCACTATATCCTGTCCATCTGTTGATGTTATCTTTCCACTTATAGCAAACATCCTTTTGCACGTTTGCTTTCAACTCTTCCTTCGATTATTGCTTTTCGGCAAGGTGTTGCATGTTTTTGTCTAACCAAAATATTTGAACTGTCTTTTTTATTATATCATTCCTTATTTCTCTTGTGATTCCTAGCTTTTCTTGACCCTTTATTTGTGTTTTTCTCCGTACTAGAGATACGTCCCATTCTTCGATGTACCTACACTTCAAGGGCCTCAGTTGTTTTTTTTTTTTGTTTTTTTTTCTTTTAACTGCTTGTTCATTGTCCACCATCACCAGAAATACCAGAAATACTCGTGGTTCCATACATTGTCTAGCTTAGGGGTCGGCAACTAGCCAATCCCAATCTACAGGTAGATACCAGTGGATGATCTGGTAGATATTTAGTTAACTACAGAAGAAGGAGGGGGCTTTTTAAATTTAGGAAATTTTGGACCAGACCTGTCCCGTCGGCATTAAAAATCGCAGTCCCCAGGATGAAATGTACTCTTTCTGCATTCCCAATGAAAACTCTCGAGCTGGTTACTAAAATACAAGGGGATTGACATAAGTCTTGTGCCTGACCATGAAGGACATGTCACAGAGAGCTGAAATTTTGTATAGTGTTTATTCCTTTTCAATATAGCCACTGTATGAATTGACATACTTCTGCCATTTCTGCTTGACCTTGAAAAGACCTTGGGAGTAGAACACCCTATTTTTCAAACTAAACCAGTCATCACATGCCAGTATACCCTCTTTATCGCTGTCAAAATGATTTCCTTTTAGCTGTTTTTTAAGATTTGGGAATAGAAAAAAGTTTGATGGAGCCAAATCTGGAGAATATGGTGGGTGTGGAAGAATTTCAATATTCAAATCGTTGGCTGCTAGCTGCACAAGCCGTGCTTTGTGAGAAGGCGCGTTGTCTTGAAGCAAAGGAAGATTTTGAGTGCGCGTTATCCCTCGTTTCCTCGTCACAACCTTTCTTAGTTTGGTGAGAAGATCTGCATAGTACTGTCCATTAACTGTGTTGCCACGAGGCAGATAATCTTTCAAAAGGACACCTTTGCCGTCCCAAAAAACAGTCAGCATCACTTTTCCTGCAGATTTCTGCACTCTCGGCTTGACAGGTGTTGGGGAGCCCGGGGTTTTCCATTGCATGCTGGCAATTTTGGATTCGGGGTCATAATGGTGTACCCAAGTCTCATCTACTGTCACCATTGTCTCCAAAAAATTTTTTGACTGACACTTTTTGAGCAACTGTTGACAGCAATTTACCCTCGTTTGCTTCTGTTCACATGTCAACAGTCGCGGAACCCAGCGTGCACACACTTTTCTCATGTTCAGTCTGTTGTGTAAAATTCTATAAACTGTTCTTTCATTTAGTTTTACTCTACTAGCTATCTCCACAATTGTCATTTTTCGATCCTGGTCAATGATTTTCTTCACTCTTGTTGCACTTTCATCGTTGCACTCTGAGGCTGGTCTACCAGATCTTGGCAGATCAGCAACATTTGAGCGACCGCACTTAAACTGTTGACACCAGGTTTTTACTGAAGTATATGAAGGACAAGAATCACGAAACACTGGTTCCATCTCCCTGTGTATTTCTGTAGGTGTTTTTCCCTGAAACATCAGAAATTTTATCACAGCTCTGGCCTCCTTCTTTTCCATTGTTTTGTCAAATCTTTGGAGCAGCAGATCCGGTCAATAGGGTACATTGCGCCGTGCACCGTAGCGGGAAAACCCATTGAAGAAACAAATGCGTACTTCACACATTCAGTGCAAATATGATGAACTTTAAATGTGCCATGTTTCATCTTCCTCCTGTGACTCCTTCATGGTCAGGCCCAAGACTTATGTCAATCCCCTTGTATATTGGTAAACTCCATGAATTGCCTAGTTAAATGTTTGAAGACCGAAAAGTGGGACACCAGTGTGCTGACCTGAACAAAGGAATGCAGGGGTATTTTCCTGTGTGTATCTAGGGCAGCCAATCAGAGAAGGGGTTTCCCACGGTCAGATAGAATGACTTCGGCGAGTGTATAAGGAAGAATAAATCGTCCGAAATCATGGTTAGAATTAGACATCGGGAAGGAGAACGGAATGACAGACAAGGATGAGAATGGTCTCCTTTTGACGGGAATATCTTCATTTATGTATAGGTACAAGGAAATCAGAAGGGAGTAAGTAGTTGTGAAGAATTTCGCAAGAATAGTGTCCGTGCATTGAGAAATCCTGTGTTTTTCCTATTTATAATTCAATATAAAATCGTTAACACGACAGATATAGGAAAACAACATATGGATATAAAGGTCAACTCATGGAGAACGGAAATATATAACTCCAAAGGCTTGAACTGGGAAAGGTGAAATGCACGAGACCAAGGTTTGAAACACCTCTAGCACAAACCCCCCGAAGTTACAACTTTTTTGGGAAGTTTGCTGGAGTTGCGAGCCTTGTTTCCTGTACGTCCGGTAGCTGCATATATAAGGGCGGAATTTCTAACCAAAAAAATAGCAATGAAAGTACCAAAGAAGACTCAAGACATAAAGCATCCCAGGCAGTTTCCCAAAATAAAGATGTAGTAAACATATGTCGGTTAAAGATAACACAAGTAGCTGGTGAGGTTGTCAAGATCAAAGCACTAGATGAAGACAAAATTATAAAAATCCTTGATCCTGTGTTAGGCAAAAAGGCGATAGCCAAAATTTCAAAAACCCATTTTGGCATAATAATTATCCCAAATCAGAGTGACAGAATAAAAGAGATGTTAGAGGAACTCAAAGTAGAAGCAAAAACAGTGACTCTTGCACACGACATAAAAGTAAAGATAGAGCTAGCAAAAGAAACCAGTAGATGTGTGTTAAAAGGGATAAACACTAACCTTTCAAGCGAGGAAGTTATGAACATCCTCGCAAAACATAACCCAGACATAAAACTGGTACATGTGGACAGAATAATGGTGAAAGGGAGTATTGTAACCCCAGTGGTTATGATAACAACGGCAGAAGGGAGGGAAACCCCTAAAACACTACTATTTGGGAAAACACAAAGAAGCACACCGAAGCTTACATTCCCCCTGTGCTACAGTGCTCCAACTGTCTGAAATTCGGTCCATGGAAGGAACAATTGTAGGGGGAAGGCAGTTTGTAGGTTTTTGTGCAGTAACCACACCCTTTACACGCAATGCGAAAAGGCAAAGGCAGATACCGACTATAAAAAGGATAATGGGAACAGAAAATGCATTCCAATTGCAAAGGAAATCACAGTGCCAGGTATCAGGGCTGTCCAGTATACAGCAACCAAAAAAGCATTAAAAGAAGCTCATAACAACCCAAACCCCTTTCAAAACGGTCAATTAAAGAAATAAAAGAAAACGAAAAAAACACAAACAGTAAAGATGTAGAAGAAATAAAATCTATTAAAGAAGAAATTAAAAAATATTAAAACGCACAGATGGCAAAAAAAAGAAAGAAACAAGTTAGAAAACAAAAAATAGTAGCAAAAAAACCAGTCAGATCAGCTACAACTACTCCTCGGAAACAAGTGAATTCACTGAAAAGTGCAGAGGCATTGCTACAAGAAGTGAAAAGCCATACAGTTCCAAATTACCCAGGATGTGGCTAAACTGACTGCACTGAAAGAAGAAAATGAAATAATGCTAGTCAAACTTTCCGAACTAAAAAAAAAAAGTGAAATAATACTAAAAAGAATGGAAAGTGAAAGGCAGGAGATCAACATAGGGAGAGAAGGGAATGTAGCATTAGATGAAAATAGGAAAGTGGTCAAAAAGAACCAACCTAGAAGAAACTAGCTCTATCAAAGAACACGTTGATGCACTTTTACCATACATAACAGAAAAAGTTACGGAAATAATGATAAGTTTTAAATAAGGCTTTTCTAGAGAACGTGATTGATGATGGGTCCACGAGTGCAGCAAATACAGAAGAAGAGCAATTGACAGTTAACCAAAATAAAAGGGATAATAGATGATGTTAAAATTCAATTTAGAAAGATTTAAAATTATACAGTGGAATTGTAGGGGTATCAAAAAGAATTTTGCACCCCTACTATCAGAGACAGGATTAACTACTGATATATATGCTCTTCAAGAGACCCATTTAAACCCAAATAGTAGATATAGTTGTAAGGGCTTTAAGATACTTAGACACGATAGGAAAGAAGGTAGAGGAGGAGGTGTCGCAGTCTTAGTTAGCGAAAAATTTAAAATCATAGACTGGGAAGTATTTAATACAACCAATATAGAAGGTATCCAGGTTACTATAGCAGCTGAACCAAACAATCTAACAATTCTAAATGTATATGCTAAAGATGGCATAATTAAAGATGAAGAAATACTAGCCATAAGCACCAGACTAGGCCCCAAAACAATCATAGTAGGCGATTTTAATTCCCATCATTGTGCTTGGGGTGGACAACATACAGATAATGCAGGAAAATGCCTACTTGACTTCATAGAAAACAATGAACTACTAATACTAAATGATGGATCTGCAACAAGAATTAATCCACAAGCTAATAGGGCAGACTCAGCAATAGACATAAGTATAGCAACTAACAACCTAGCGAATGTAAATTGGGAAGTGTTACAAGACACAAACTCAGATCATCTGCCCATTGTAATAACCATGCATGAAAATGTCATTCCAAACCCAGAACCAGAGAAACCTACCTTCAACTATAAAAAACAAACTGGGAAGCTTTCCAATCAGAGCTGGAGGTGATGGAATATAAAGACATGGAATCAGATGATACTGACTTGTGGGCAGAAACACTGACCAATGAAATTCTGAAAATAGCAATAAAGTATATACCAAATAAAAAATATGCCACAACACCTTAAACAAAAAAATAACATTAATAAGAAAAGAGAAACTCAATGGAATAAAGAACCAGTTGCCTGGTGGAATAAAAGCTGTGCAGAAATTCATGAGAGAAGAAAAAGGGCCTTACAAAAATATAGAAATAACAGAACAGAAGAAAATTATGATAAGTATAAACTTATTAGGAATGAATCTAACAGAATAATATTCAAAGCCAAAGAAACTAACTGGAAGGAGTTTTGTCAGTCACTTAAACCTAGCACTCAAATTAGAGAAGTATGGAGAAAGCTTAAGGCAATCAAAGGGAACAATAAGAAAACAATAATGCCAACAATCAAACTACCAAAGAGAGCAGAAACAGATAAAGAAAAAGCTAATGCCCTTGCCGAGTATTTCTATAAAGTCAGTGCAAAAAGTAGCCTTGGACAGGAAGAAAATGAGAGAAGAGAAAGACTTAGGATACAGTTTTTAAAAGAAATACCAGACCAGATAGATGAAACAAACTATTTAGATGCTGATATAACAGAGGAAGAAGTAACTAATGCAATAAAAGATAAATCTAATACTGCCTCAGGGCAAGATATACTTAGTTATGAAATCCTTAAGAAAGTACCCAAAAGAACTATAAACATAATAACTTCACTTTATAACAAAATCTGGAACTTAGGAAAGATACCAAAAGCATGGAAAGTAGCTATGATAGTACCCATTCTAAAACCCAATAAGGAAGCCCATGAAGTAAGTTCATATAGGCCTATCTCCTTAACATCACAACTAGGTAAAATACTGGAAACTGTTGTGAATAAAAGAGTTAAATTCTACCTGGAAAAAAACCAGTTATATAGCCCAACCAGTCAGGGTTTAGAGCAGACAGAAGTACAGTAGACCAGCTTGTAAGATTAGAACATGATGTAAAGCTAGGGTTCAAGAGGAAAGAGAAAACAGTAGCAGTCTTTCTAGATGTAGCTAGAGCATATGATGAATGCTGGCGCGATGGAGCTCTTTACAAAATGAAAAAGATTGGCATTACTGGTAAAACCTATAGGTATCTAGAAAACTTTTTACAGGACAGGTATTTTGCTGTACAGGTGAATAATGATAGGTCAGAAATATATGAACAACAGAATGGGATTCCTCAAGGATCAGTGATCTCTCCTTCAATTTTCACTATAGCTGTAAATGATTTAGCAGATGAATTTAATGACATAAAGAATGCAGTATCACAATTTGCAGATGACTGTGCCATTTGGCGATCTGGAAAAAACTTGGACCATGTTTACAAAAAACTTCAAAATCAAATAGACAAAGTTTCAGAGTGGATGAAAAGTTGGGGCTTCCAAATTAATGTAAACAAAACAGTAGGTATGATTTTCAGCAAAGGAAATTTAAAAAAAAATAACAAAATCAATATAACCATTAAAGGACAGAAAATATGTACCTCCTCAACAACTAGATTTCTGGGCGTAACTTTAGATAAACAACTAAATTATAATAAACATATAGACAATTTGGTAGAAAGCTGTAGGGGACCCCTAAATATACTAAGGATTGTAAAAGGTAATGGATGGGGGGCCAGCAATAAAATAATGCTTATGTTCTACAAGTCCTTCATCAGGGGGAAACTGGATTATGCCAGCATAGTCTATGACTCAGCTGCAGCTTCTAACAAAGCAAAACTGGACAGGATTCAAAATGCAGCCATGAGAACTATTACAGGTGCATTTATATCGACACCAGTAGAAGCTCTAGAAGTAGCTCTCGGCATACCTCCCCTTGGTCTAAGACGGAAAGAACTGAGATTAAATTATTGGAGTAAAGTAGCACAAGAAGTGACCCACCCAGCACATAAAGCATTTGTCAAAAACCAACCAAGTGTATGGGACGTCCCCTTAAATAAAGATAGATATCCAACAGGATGGAGAACTATAGAAGACCTAATGCAGTTCAAAGAACTATCAAACACAATTGAAAATAGTAATAAATACAGAAGCAAAATACCACCCTGGGAACTAAAATCACCAATCATAGACTACTCACTTACTGAAAAGATCAAACAAAACATAGAAGATAAGGAAGCCAAAATGATAAGTAGAAAGTTCATAGAGCAACTAACTAAACAAAGTCTGGCCGTCTACACTGATGGATCCAAGGGTGATAGTGGGCAACTAGGTGCCGGAGTTGTAATACCACAATGGGGAATAAAAAAAGAGCTACAGTATAACGGAAGGGGCATCGATTTTTACTGCAGAGATGGTAGCAATTCTTAAAAGTCTAGAAATAATCGAAGATAACCCACCAGAAGCTGTTACGATATTTACAGACTCACTATCATCACTACAAGCACTAGAACACCCAGGTAAATGTAGCCGGCCAGACATAAAGGAAGAAATTCTAGCAATTAATACATCACTAGAGAACAGAGGATGTAGTGTGAGGCTAGTGTGGGTTCCAGCACACATAGGTATAGCTGGCAACGAGTTGGCAGACCAGAATGCCAAGAAGGGAAGAACAAGTAAAAACAATATAAAAGCAGGACTGGGAAGGTCAGAGATCAAGAGCCAAGTGAAGGAAACTATAAACGAGGAATGGAAGACAACATGGAAGGAAAGTAGAAAAGGCAGACACGCGTTCAAACTGCTGAAAGAACCAACGAGGACATGCCAGGTCAGAGAAGAATTAAAGATACCATCGAACAAAAAACTGTGGCGTCTCCGACTCGGTGCAGCATACTTCATGGTAGAAGAACCACACTGCCAAGAATGTCAGGAAGAGAATGACATAGACCACTACCTGATCCACTGTAAAAAGTATGAACAACAAAGGCTTGAATTAAAAACTTACTATAGAAATCACAATATAGACTTAACAGGTGATAAGGTTTTAAGTATAGATGCCCCAAGAGATGCCCAATCAATACTTAAAAGATATATACATAAAACAAAGGAAAAAATATAAGGTTAGAACTTCAGGAAAATCATCCAACTAAATAGAAATTAAGCAGCAAGAACTAACAAAGCATTAACAAAAAAAAAAAAAATAACTACTCATAGGACAAGGAAAGACAAGGTATAAAAAAAAAAAAAAAAAAGGGACAACAACTCAAAAAGAACAAATACTAATACAAATTAAAACCAAGTGTAAAGGACAATAGTTATCTAGAAACAATACAAAAGAGAAAATAAAATTGACAAATACTAATATAAATAAAAATCAGCAACTGCAAAAGACAACAGTTATTTAAATTGAATACAAAATTAGTAAAGAAAATGACACTAAATACCCCAATTATAACCAACTTTCAGGTTGAACAGGGTAGACCAAGATGGAAAGAGAAGAGGCAACAATGATCAGAGGTTGAGTGCCCGATCTCCACCCATCATTTCATCAAAACAACAACAACAACAACATTTCAAATTCACTTGTACAGCGAGGCAAGACAGAAGGACAACGGCTGGAGAGAGAGAAACGTGTCACGGCCAATATCTTGTTATTTGCAGCCAGGCAGTTCTGTTACTCCACTAAAGCCAGTCTTTACTGATCTTAATTAGATCCTGCGAGGGTATGTAAAGTTACTATGTAAAATAATACAGTAATTACAACTTTATTTCAGGATTTGTTTAATCTATATGTTATGAAAGTATCATGTATATTAATTTATTACTTGATATGATTGTTGAAGATTGGAACCCGAAATATAACCACCATGACTGAGTCCGTATCAGGGCTAGCACAATCATTATCAGGGCTTATTCATTCTGTCATCAAGTTACTGCACTTTACAGAGCTAACGTGTCAGGCAGGGGGATACTATAACCTCATACCATATATGTGTGTACATATTATTTTGTATTATTTGATTTTATAAAATGTTCCACAGTAGACACCTGTCTTGTCACTGATCCATAATCATGCATTTTCACGCATACATCTGAAAACAAATTCATCTCACCTACAATAGGAATGTGGTAATTGTTATCCACAAATAGCCACATATCCTACAATTATCTGCAGGTTCATACTTGTCAACCAAAAGTCAGAGGTCAATGATCAAGAATTGCTCGATGATCAATGCGAATCGCCCCGGCAGTGTCTGGATTGGTAGAAGCAAGACCTACTGAAGCTGTACATCTCATATGAACACTGATTAACCTAAAAACAGATGAGTGATATTTGTGACAATCGTGCACCCAAGAAGTGATAATTGTCAAGCAGAGTTTTGTGATGACAATTTGCGTGATAAACTAGTGAAAGTTATAAAGTGAATAAGACAGTGAAGAAGTCTATTACCCAACTAATTGGAAGAGTCTAAAGAAATGACATTTTAGTTTAACTTGCAAAAACTGTAATTGAATTCGCCAATTTGGTTTTGTATAAATATAACTTTTGTATCACCAGTCACACACAATCACCACAATTAGATAGATGTAAATAAAGAGGATATAAAATGTATTCACCAGCTTTATTCATTCAATATAGTTGATACTGAGTTTGGTTGAATTTTTATTATATCACAGGTGGTCACATAGCGGAGGTGGCGCAGTAAGGTCTGACTGTTCTCTGAATATTTTCAGTCCAGATACTTTCACAGCCGTGACTATCGAGTGATACCAGTGTACTTCTCTGTCACTGGGACCTCACACATTCTGGAGAGAATACTATTTCTACTCTAGCACTATCATCTCACACATATAAAACCTTCCGCTACAGTGGGGGCTCGATCGCGGGATATTCTCGTATATCCTGAGCCATCCTCTATCTAATACATCTA
Organism: Oreohelix idahoensis; assembly: GCA_024509875.1. Taxonomy (NCBI): domain Eukaryota; kingdom Metazoa; phylum Mollusca; class Gastropoda; order Stylommatophora; family Oreohelicidae; genus Oreohelix; species Oreohelix idahoensis. Next base: position 11,590 of record JAMPIV010005279.1, on the reverse strand, counting down.
TCTTTAGTCTATCTTGGGCCACCAATAGAAAAAAAAAAAAAAAAAAAAATTTTTTGGGAAATTCTAGAACAAGATTTTTTTCTCAGTAACAGTACCTTAGAGTACTTAGTAAATATTGACTATCACAAGGTTGCACGATTAATTGTGTTGTCCATTTGATAATTATTTTAAGTAAGTTTAGGTAAGTTTTCATACCCTACTTAACTTAATATAATGGCTGACTTAGTGAAGTTCAGAACTGCGATCATGCAAATGGGAAAAGAGCTGGACTTGACAGGTGATGCTCTCGTCCAGTATGTCACAACTGAAGTGGACAAACATATGGATAGAGAGGAAAGGAAGCTGCAAGCAGAAGCTGAGAGAGAAGCCAAAAGACTAGAAGCTGAGAGAGAAGCCAAAAGAATGGAAGCTGAAGAAAAGAGGCTGCTGTTGGAAGTTGAGGCTCAAGCCAAGAAATTGGAGGCTGAAGAAAGAAGATTAACAGCTGAGGAAAGGAAGCTACAAGCTGATAGAGACCATGAACTGAGATTAAAAGAGCTTGAAATACAGGCAGTGGCTACTACTAATGGTAGTAGGTCATCTCATTCGGATACCAGCGCCAGCCAAAGCACCTCCAATGGAGCTATGAACTTCCACTTGGACCCATTTGTGGAGAAAGAAGAGGGAATAGAGGATTACCTTGACAGATATGAACGATTGGCCACTACTTATGGCCTAGAAAAAGAAAAGTGGAATTTGAAGTTGTCACAGGGATTGAGAGGAGTATCTTATAATGTCTACTTGAAGATGCAAAAAGAAGATCAGGAAAACTATGAAGCCTTGAAACAAGCATTGTTGTTGCGTTACGAACAAAACGCAGAAGCTTATAGAAGGCGATTTAGAACTGCTATGCTCCAGACAGGAGAAACATATCAGCAGTTCTCAGCAAGGTTGGAAAGTTACTTGCTGAGGTGGTGTCAGTTAGGAAACTTCAATCAGGATTTTGAAGGGATCAAGGAGATGATGTTGATAGAACAACTCCTGGAGTCCATGTCTCCTGAGACGAAGACATTCCTAGTAGAACATAAAAGAGAGAGATTAGATGAAATAATCATCTATGCAGAAAGTCACAAACTGGCTCACCCCCTGACTCAAGGAAACAAGAGGAAGCAGGGAGATAGTTTCAAGTCACCACAAAACCAAAACGAGTTTGAACAAAAGGACAATACAACCAAGAACAACCAAAGATATAACTACAAAGACAAGAACCCTCCAGGATATAACAATAAACCCTCACGAAGGGAAGAAAAATGGTGTAAGTTCTGCAAAATGAACAACCACAACACTGATAATTGTGGAAGGAAAAAACCTCTTCATCATGCTGCATGCTACAGGTGAGGACTTCGATAGGAAGGAACTGACGGTGATTCAGAATAGCCTCCATCACCCACCTACACAGGAGATAGTGACTGTGAATGGCAAACAAGTCACAGGAATGTATGACACAGGTTTGTCCTATGACGCAGTCGTGTGTGCATCTCTGGTGCGCCCTGAACAAATCACCACAGAAACAGTAGATATTCAAGGGCCACTAAAAGGAGCATTACCCCTCACTTTACCCATAGCAAAGATTCATGTCAGTTGTCGCTATGTGGAAGGGGAGATAAATGCAGCAGTGTTAGATGATCCCTTTTACCCCCTGATGTTGGGGCGTAGATATGTTTTCTTGGGAAACCCGGTGAAACCTATGGTTATGGCAGAAATCCAGACCAGGTCTGACTCCAGGAACATAGAGAGGGACACCAAATTAAAATTTCATTCTACTGAAATGAAACGGGCTCAAGTAGCTGACAGCACATTGAAGCCTTGTTTTGGCAAACTGTCAAAACCACATAACACTCCAAGGAAAGGAAATTTCTATATGGAACATGGACTCTTGCACAGGAAAGCTGGCAGAGGGACGAAAAGTCATGGTCAAATTGTTGTACCATCCACCTATAGAAATAAGGTTATAGGCTGGGGGCACATAACTTTGAGTGAACGACGGGGTAATGGTGCCACAAAACAAAGAATAGCCACCCAGTACTACTGGCCAGGTATTACGGAAGACATCAATTGGTATGTAAATTCCTGTCCAGAGTGCACTCATGTAGATTCAGAAAGTCGGCGGAAGAGTCTTCAAAAGTCTACAAGCAAACCAGCCATCATGGGTACTCCCGAGATTTGCACTGGAGGGGAAAAGAAACATCCCACACAGGTTGAATTGCAGTCTGAAACCCATGCACTGGAAGAAAAGAACAAATCACGTAGCCAAAATCAAACACCTACGAATTTGCGAGGGAAAACCGCAACCAACTATCAACGAAAAGAGGGCGGTAAACTTCAAGGGAAACCTACCGACCCCATTTCACCAGCGGTAAGGGCCTGGATGAAAAGCCGAACTGGGAAAAGAGAGATAGCGAAGGATAAATCTATATCCATGAAAACAAAATGTAGGAGCAGATTTTCTTAGTCGACACCCAACTGAGATAGAACGAGAGTAAGAAGAACATTAACTACGGCAAAGCTTACAGTTGTTAGCTGTAGAAATCTACAGCTTAAAAGAGAGGGAGGCTCTGTCGCATGTTACGCATTGCCTAGTTAAATGTTTGAAGACCGAAAAGTGGGACACCAGTGTGCTGACCTGAACAAAGGAATGCAGGGGTATTTTCCTGTGTGTATCTAGGGCAGCCAATCAGAGAAGGGGTTTCCCACGGTCAGATAGAATGACTTCGGCGAGTGTATAAGGAAGAATAAATCGTCCGAAATCATGGTTAGAATTAGACATCGGGAAGGAGAACGGAATGACAGACAAGGATGAGAATGGTCTCCTTTTGACGGGAATATCTTCATTTATGTATAGGTACAAGGAAATCAGAAGGGAGTAAGTAGTTGTGAAGAATTTCGCAAGAATAGTGTCCGTGCATTGAGAAATCCTGTGTTTTTCCTATTTATAATTCAATATAAAATCGTTAACACGACAGATATAGGAAAACAACATATGGATATAAAGGTCAACTCATGGAGAACGGAAATATATAACTCCAAAGGCTTGAACTGGGAAAGGTGAAATGCACGAGACCAAGGTTTGAAACACCTCTAGCACAAACCCCCCGAAGTTACAACTTTTTTGGGAAGTTTGCTGGAGTTGCGAGCCTTGTTTCCTGTACGTCCGGTAGCTGCATATATAAGGGCGGACGTAAATGATTTCAAATTCACTTGTACAGCGAGGCAAGACAGAAGGACAACGGCTGGAGAGAGAGAAACGTGTCACGGCCAATATCTTGTTATTTGCAGCCAGGCAGTTCTGTTGTTACTCCACTAAAGCCAGTCTTTACTGATCTTAATTAGATCCTGCGAGGGTATGTAAAGTTTACTATGTAAAATAATACAGTAATTACAACTTTATTTCAGGATTTGTTTAATCTATATGTTATGAAAGTATCATGTATATTAATTTATTACTTGATATGATTGTTGAAGATTGGAACCCGAAATATACCCACCATGACTGAGTCCGTATCAGGGCTAGCACAATCATTATCAGGGCTTATTCATTCTGTCATCAAGTTACTGCACTTTACAGAGCTAACGTGTCAGGCAGGGGGATACTATAACCTCATACCATATATGTGTGTACATATTATTTTGTATTATTTGATTTTATAAAATGTTCCACAGTAGACACCTGTCTTGTCACTGATCCATAATCATGCATTTTCACGCATACATCTGAAAACAAATTCATCTCACCTACAATAGGAATGTGGTAATTGTTATCCACAAATAGCCACATATCCTACAATTATCTGCAGGTTCATACTTGTCAACCAAAAGTCAGAGGTCAATGATCAAGAATTGCTCGATGATCAATGCGAATCGCCCCGGCAGTGTCTGGATTGGTAGAAGCAAGACCTACTGAAGCTGTACATCTCATATGAACACTGATTAACTAAACAGATGAGTGATATTTGTGACAATCGTGCACCCAAGAAGTGATAATTGTCAAGCAGAGTTTTGTGATGACAATTTGCGTGATAAACTAGTGAAAGTTATAAAGTGAATAAGACAGTGAAGAAGTCTATTACCCAACTAATTGGAAGAGTCTAAAGAAATGACATTTTAGTTTAACTTGCAAAAACTGTAATTGAATTCGCCAATTTGGTTTTGTATAAATATAACTTTTGTATCACCAGTCACACACAATCACCACAATTAGATAGATGTAAATAAAGAGGATATAAATTGTATTCACCAGCTTTATTCATTCAATATAGTTGATACTGAGTTTGGTTGAATTTTTATTATATCACAGGTGGTCACATAGCGGAGGTGGCGCAGTAAGGTCTGACTGTTCTCTGAATATTTTCAGTCCAGATACTTTCACAGCCGTGACTATCGAGTGATACCAGTGTACTTCTCTGTCACTGGGACCTCACACATTCTGGAGAGAATACTATTTCTACTCTAGCACTATCATCTCACACATATAAAACCTTCCGCTACACACACACGCACGCACACGCATACGCGCATATACACACATATAAATACAGTAAGTGCTGCCATAATAGTGTCCGATGGCATCCCTCCATGGCTGTCACCCGGGGCAGACCACCCCCTCGTACCCCCTTAGTATGCCACTGCTTTAGAGGGCTCGGTGTTACTAAAGTAGATCGCAAAAGCTCATGGGTAGCCGACCCCTGAGCTAGATAAAGCGAGGGAAACCAGATACGATCTGATTTTAAATTAAGGAATAAGAATACTGAAGATAGGAAGTCAAAAGAAACGCATCCGGATTTAGCCAGCCTTCAAGGTCTTGTTGAATTAATGATATTATTACAACGATAACAAAAAATACCGGTACTCTAACAAATATGTATTTTTAAAATCTAAATGTAGAGTGTTTGACAGCGTCCGCCTGCCCCCCCCCCCCCCCCCCCCCCCCCCCCCGAACTGTAGAACAAGTGTTGAGAACAGACAGACCTAGAGAATTGCACAGTATATTAAAACAGTGCTGCATATAACAAGAAAAAAGTAATATATAAGAATTAGTGATGATGTGAGGGGGAGGGGGACTCTAGTGGGGACTCATGTGTTGATGGCAGATGATTTGTGCATTTAATGTCATCCCAGTCTTTCCCACCCTTCTCCCCCTTGTTAACAACTCGGCAGCTGCGAGATTTTTTTTTTTTTTTTTTTTTGATTTGTTGGGGTTTGTATTTGTTTATTTTTGGTTTAATTTTGTTAGTTTATTTATTTATTTTTTTTTTTGTAAAGAGGAGGGCACATATACATTCACACACTTTTACAGTTTTGATTTACACTATTTGGACTGAGGGGATTGGGCATATGGTACCATATTCGATATCGGAAATCAAAATTATTACCATGAATTGACTACACTATATATCCTAATTATAACCAAGGGTTGGACGGGATACTTTTTCGTTAAAAAAAAAAAATTCCCCCACTCTATGTTCGACCCTGCTGTGACACAGCTTGGTGTGTCGACACTTCTTTACTTCCAATTTCTCTTCATGTGCCAAGTGCCTACGAGTTTCAGCTTGCACGCCACATCTTTTTGACCATATCAAACAAAGGGAAATCTATTTGTTCGATTCTATCTTTCACCCATGCCTATTTTCATTTGCACTGCAGTCACTGTAAATTCGTCAAAGCTTGCACTGAGACAAGCTTCTTTTCACTCTTCTAATTTGCAGGACTCTCGTAGCTTCTTTTCCAAGCCAATTGAGGAAGTAAGCTGTCATTGGCTAATTCCGAATCATGCCATTTATTAACACATCTTTGCGGCGATCGTAACACATTAAACTAAGACTTGCCAATTTGACCAACACAAATTCTGTCTCATAAGATGAAAAACATTACGGTATAATTACTTATGAACAACAAAATATGTTATATTTCTTTATGCAGTAAAGAAATTACTAAAAGACATCTATAAATGACACACGATAGTTTACATGAAGAGTTTGTTTCTGCTTTTTCTTTGAACTGAAATCGTAAGTCTAGACTGAGGTTATTCTGAACAAAAAAACTGGCATTTCAGGAAAAAACACAAACAATAAGGCGTGTTGTCCCGAAATCATGTGGTAAGTGATTTATAGAGCCCCGAAAATTATCAAAACAATGTGAGAACTTTGAAGAAGAATTAAACAATTCGCATTTTATGTATTTAAAAAAAAAACTGCGTCTTGTAAGTGCAACCTTATGCATTATAATATTCTAGATCCAAACGTAGGTCATTGCATGCAAAGTGTTGTGAAATTGCCATGGCCAAAAGTAGTTATAATTTCTTGTAAGTATCTATATCTGCACCAGATTTGTGGCGTTTACAACCCTTCACAAAGCATTTTTGATTCTTTGAATACAGATCTGAGGGTCTGAATGTATATTCCCAATGACCTGTTTTCTGTGTTAACTGATCTTATCTGACTTTTTAGCTACCAAAACTTCCCCGTAGAGTAGGCCTATTAAAGAAAAAATGTTTTTAAATCAGTCTTTTAGTATACGCTATCGTTGTCTACTCATAAACGCTGTTAGTTGTAGGCCTTACTGTACATTTTTTAAGGTGGGGCAGTGACGCTGAAAAATATTCTTCGCAAACTCTCAGACGTCTGCTTGAGTATATTCAAAGAAAGCATTAGTCAGCTTGAGGCTTTTTGAATCTCCGTATTTTTCCAAGAATGGTATTGGTGACGGCCAAATGTGCTTTCTGTTCCTCGTATGTTGGGCATCTTCCTTTGCCTCTGTGCCTTGACTCAACAGTTCATGGGAAGGTGACCACCAGTAGCATAGTGTGGACCTCTTCGAGGCGCAAAGAGGGGGGGAGGGAGGGAGAGGTGTCCTGCATTCTTAGAAATAAAAGTAGGCTATTTTATTGCACGGTATATAAAGGAGGGAGGTGTAGGTCTGGGCATCTTAAGTATGAATAAGTTAATAACGAGAATATTTTCATGCTTTCGACGTAGAATTTGCTATAGACCTGTCCACATCACACGTATTTATAACATTTTTAAAAAAGTCCTCTACATATAACTTGAGTACTTGTTAATAATAGATCGTCTGACTGGCAAAGTGGTTACAGCTTTCGTCTCTCGCGGCAAAGTTCGAAACACCGTGACGTCTCCGCTCCAAAATACCCAGCTTTGAGTGGGTACCTGGTTCGGCTTTGAGCTAGGGAAGGCAAAGGCAGCGAGGACGGGAGCTTGTTGCACCACATCTCGAAGCTGGACCTGGTATACTGAAGTCTCTAACACTTCACTCCCCATCCGGCAGTATCTGCTTCGGGACTACCTTGACCTTATTTTAAACCTACTTATAATTAAACACCTCATCACAACCGAGTACGAAGAAGAAAGAGCAACCCCCTCCCCCATCTCAGCAATATTTCCATTCTGAACAATTTGGGTTTGTGTGTAATGTATGTACGTATGTTTATATGACAGCCTGTTTTGAATGCAGTAGTATTTAATAATTTATTTAAATAAATACTTCTTTATTTTTCACGAGTGCCTGAAACGTACCTCCATATGTGTATTATTAATTCACTGTTTAAATATTCCAGGTGGGTAGCATATTTTTTTGGTTTATTTCATTGCTGCTTTAAGGTGGAAGGGATGGTCTCCTTTGAGTGACCAGTGTCTTTTCTAACCTAACTTGACCACTCGTTATCACTGTCCAACAAAAATATCCCGGGGCACCGAACGGAAGATCAAACAAACTTTAAGTGATCGTAAAATACGGGCGCCGGATCAAAACATCTGCGTTGTAAAGATAGCGCCCTTCCCTTTGAATCCTTAGTAGCCTTGGGTATTGATGGTGTTAGGCCGTACGTCGCTTATCCATGGAGACTTTTCCCAAGGACGTCATGAAGTTGCAACATCGCAGTGCTCTGAGAATTCAGAATTACAAAAGCAGTTTCAAACCGACGGAAACTTTTTAAAAAATAAATAAATAAAAAAGGAAAGAAAATAAACAAGATTTATGTGCCTGGCGAAGGATAATTTTCTGCGCGATCAAAGCAAAGCCATCCGCCAGTAAAGTAATCTACGTTGCTATTTATAAGTATCATATTGATGAAAGATTACAGGGTTGGAAAGTCGTCATGCTGTATCACGAGCATTTAATGTTTGATCATGAAATAGAAATCATGGGGAATATAAATTGCCTGGAGGGAAGGGTGTGGAAAGGCATTTTGTACATTTATTTTTATATCTGTCCTGTCTGTCTGTCTGGTTGCCTCCCTGTCTGGTTGCCTGCCTGTCCTGGTTTCTTGCCAGTCTGCCTGCCTGCCTACCTACCTGCCTGTCCGTCTGTCTGTCCGTCCGTTATATCTATTCATCCTTCCGTATTTGCATGTCTTCCTGTTTTTTTGTTTTAGTCTTTCTGTTTTTTCTTTCTGTTACTCTTTCTTGCCCCGTTTGTGGTTCTCCCCCCCCCCCCCCCCCTCCCTCCCCCCATATTAAAAAAAATCTTTTTTTTATGTTGGCGTCTCGCAACTGAAGAATACCGAAAGCTTTCCGAACCAAACATCACCCCTGTTATCACTTCCTAAATCGGAAAATAAATTGTACGGGTTTCAGCGGCGTTCTTCAGACATTTTGGAATCTGGAAGGAAATCTCCTCCAGGGGGAAAGGAGCCCGTAAGGTCTTAGTTGAAATTTTGGGTCGGCGATTTCATCAAAACACAATAATAGACCGTGACCAACCGAAGATGGGTATCTGACTGAATCACTGGACAGGGTACGTTTATCAACCGACTCAATCTTGACATTGTTTCACCTGTGAGCTGGCGGGTCAGAGAGTTAAGGTGATGGTAGTACGATAGCAAGCACTACCGTAGGGCAGTGAAGCGTTAGAAAATTGGACTATACTAAATCCAGCTTTATGAGGTGGGGGTGACCAGGCTCCTTCCTCGCTGTCTTTTTGTCCTCCCTACCTCACGAGAAGAGTGAAGTGCCCATTTTCAGCTGGATAGACTGGTGCGTGACATAGGTTGGTCAAGGTCTCATCAGAGTTTTGTGGTTATTGCTGCTGTTTAGTATGACCATTTTTTTTAATGTTTAAATCTTCATAACCCACAATAAAGTAAAGTAAAGATAGTCTTATTGCAGATACCGCCGTAGAGACTTCACCATACTAGTTCCTGCTTTTTTATGAGGTGAGGTGACCAGTTACCTTCCTCGCTGTCTTTTGCCTTCACTAACTCAAGAGCAGAGGCAAATACCAATTTTTACAACTCGGTAGAGCGGAGCGTGACGTAAGTTAAAGAGTAATCAGATCTCGTCCAGAGTTTTGTAATTATTGTTGCTGCTGTTTAATCTGTCGTTTTGAACAATATTTTTCGTCTTCATAAGAAATATCCCACAATTTTCTTATAGATAATGATACTTTTACAAAGTAGACATAATAGCTAATAATGAAAGGAATGTTGAGTATTGAAAGAAGCGTTATCTATAGCTCAATTGTCCCTCATATTATCTTCTTCTTCTTCTCCGTACTCTCAGACATTTACTTGAATACTTTCAAATACGCATACATACATCCGGTGCGCGTGTAGCCGGGACCTTGTTGTGAAACATTCGAAATCCACATATATAAATTAAAAGCCTAACACATTAATTCAATAAAAGGAAAGAAGAATGGTAAAGAATAGTGCTGTCACAATGACTGTACTCGAAATCCCCCTTGTTTTCTACTTCGTCTGCAAATTGTAACGTTTCACGTTGATAGTAAAGCCTATAGCAGCATACACGCGTTTCAACAAAGCAATTAAACGGAAACTGCATTTATAAGAAACCATTGAGATACGCACTGCGTAATGACCTAAATTAATACTTCCATTAATTTTTTATACAAACCGAAAGTACTCAAGACCTAATCTTCACACTCAGACAGCTGAGTGAAAAGGCCCTTGAGTATAAGAGTGAGATGCATCTTTGTTTCATAGATCTGGAAAAGGCGTTTGACAGGGTCCCCTGGAGCAAACTTTGGGACTGTTTGGCAAGGAAGAATATTTCAGCACCTCTGATTCATGCTATACAGAGCTTCTACAAGTCTTGCAGAAATTATGTGAGGACAGCAAACCATAAGTCGGAAGAGTTCAGGACCACCACTGGTGTAAGACAAGGTGATATCCTATCACCTTACCTCTTCATACTCCTTATGGATGATGTCATCAAGGCATGTAAGGAGAGAACAAGAAAGTATTCAGTGGGGTACTGGAAGATGAGACAGGTCTATATTTCGGAGCTGGCATTTGCTGATGATGTTGCCCTGATTGCTAAATCAGAGGCACATCTCCAATCCAACCTGCAAGTCTGGAAGGAAGAGCTGGAGAAGCAGCTCTAAAACAAAATCCATGGTGATATCACGAGAAGAAAGAAAACATCAGATTAAGCTGGGAGAACAGGTCCTGGAGCAGGTCGACCACTTTAAATACCTCGGAGCTATTATAGACCGAAAGGGAGGCATCAAAGAAGAGTTGGCCACTCGAAAAGCAGCAGCTGGGAGACTTTTTCAGGCCATAAATCGAGGATTCCTCAGCAAGAGAGAGGTTGGTAAGAAAACGAAGATGGCTGTATACCGCTCCACCTATGTCCCAGTCTTGACATACGGATGCGAGTCATGGGCAATGACTACAACTTATAAAAGCCAGATCCAAACCTCAGAAATGAGGTATCTGAGGAAGGTGGTTGAAGTAACAAGAAGAGACATGGTCTGCAACCAGACGATACGTCAAGGCCTTAAATCCTACCCCCTGCAGACCCAAGTAGAACAGTCCCAATTAAGATGGTTTGGCCATGTCTGCAGAATGGGAGAAGATCGGATACCACGACAAGCATGGGAAACAAAGAGCCAAGGATCCAGACCCCGAGGACGACCCAGAGTCCGCTGGGAGGACAACATTAGACAATCTTTGAAGGATCGANGACTAGAATGGAACCAGGCCAGGAGGAAGACAGCCGATAGGATAGTCTGGCGCTCTCTCTTCCAAACCTCTACACCTCACGGTAGAAGGGGAACGACTAAGTAAGTAAGTAAGTATTAATTTTATACACTACGTTAACATAAACGAAAGTACAGATGGACTTAGGATAGAAAGAGAGAGTGAGGGCTGAAAGCAGGAACACATGCCACACTAACACGCGTCTCGCGATTATATAATTAATGCCACCCCCAGCGTAAGGCCAGAAGCACTAACTTTTTTTTCAGATGGACAGTGATAAAAAACACTACCCATACGAGAGTTAGGTTTAAAAACCTGAAAAACGCTTATTAGGAAACATGACATTATACTGTTTTATGTCTGAAAGCCTGACAGTACCCAGACACCACATCGTATCGAAGTGAACGGGAGGTAGAAGAAAATGCATATTTTGAACGCAGCCCCTTAGCCCCATTTAACTTATATATTTGGGTTCCTTAGGACTTGCTGACAAAGAATATGTTAAGTGTTACGCAAATAGTCTAGGAATTAACAAATTATAGCCAAAAGAAAATAGTGAGGATGTCTGACAGCAACAAATCATAATCGCACAGTGGCATG
>JAMPIV010005278.1:0-110067 GCA_024509875.1 Oreohelix idahoensis | reverse complement strand
AGACAGTTTTCATTTGGGTTTTGGGATAGCTGTGCTAGCAGATGCAAGGTATAGTATAGTTTGGCACAATCCAATCTTAATTCAAATGTGATCATTAATTTTCTTCTACATTCTTAAATTATCATTCGTTTACCATGGATTCGCCATCCTTACACACTTAATTTGTCGTAAATTAAAAATGAATTAATCAATAGAATTACACATAATGTAAGTATATACAACACACTCTATCTTTTATATGAATAATCATATACACTTATATATATACTTATATATATATATATATATATATATATATATATATAATTTATTTCATATATATAGTATATATATATATATATATATATATAAATTCGTTCAGGCACACACACAGACTAGCCCTTAATGGTTGATTAAGGTCAGCTAACAGGTACAGAAGGCAAACACTTGCATTAACATATGCTCTTCTTTTCCTACGCTCTCTGTGTATTCAAATATTGGTGACTGACCCGAGGTTATTAGGCAAGTCTATTTATAGTGTGACCTCGGACGTACGAGATGGAACTCCCGAGAAATGTAATCACGATCAGAAAATATGGATACCTTTTCGCCTATCGTTCAATTGAAGTTTTCCATTTGTGACAAAATGTTCAGTGCGTTAAGCTCTCTTACAAACAAAAAAAGGTGCCGACAGAAAGGAATAATAAAAGTACCTGGATGTGTTAAAGTAGCACATATTAAATTCTTATACGATAGGAAACTATTAGGATAAAAACTTAAATATTCTATTGTACAAGTAAATCACCCGCAAAAACATGGCGAGAAATAATTATATTGTGCTTTTTTCTGGTGCATGTTCTCATAACGGCACTAACTCTCCTGTGATTATTTATCTTGATGCACTGGTTAAGAAGCTATGGGGTAACGTGTCAAAAATGGCATGGGGAAAAGTGAAAGAACACAATGGACTGAAATTTTACTAATTAATTAATAGCTGATTTATCACATGTTTTGGAAATATAGGAAAATTTTTGTTTTCAATCTTGACTTGGTACGCATAAAAATAAAATCAGAGCACGTTATTTAAATGAGCATCGAATCGTCCGAGTAAATGTAACGAGGTCAATTCATAAATATATATGTAACATGTTCATACCCGAATTATAAATAGGAAAATTCAAGAAATTGTGTCCAAAATCGAACCACGGCGATTGTTAACGATGGGGATAGATTGTGCGTTGTTTGATCAGGAGCGTAATTTATGTCCCATCCCAATAATTATGGCCATGAACAAGACCGCAACTTTGGTGGGAAAATATGGTACTAATGTGACGGAAGGACAAAAAAATTCTTTATATAGGGAATATTATATAAGTAGTATCCCGGTGCAGGTGGACAAATTAACAGGAGGCTGACACTTGGAAGTCATGGTCTAAGTGGGCCGGGTCCCTTACAGTGAAAAGGATACAATACAAAAGGGTTGACAACCTTGTCTAACGAAGGGACCCCTACTGACTCTCAGATCGTCTCCTGTTGCAATACTCTGTACACAGCTTCTTATCGTTGCGAGTATGATAGGCTAGAATTTTTTTAATTGTTTTTTTTTTGGGGGGTCACTTTGTTATTTATCTCATTGTACTGTTTTTATTTTCATGCTTGGAGAAAACGCTAAGAGTAACACTCCACGAAGTAATTTATCACTTTAAAACATATGTGATAAAGTGGATCTCATCTCATTGTAGCATCGCCGGAAATGAAGAGGCGGACAGATCGGCAATGGAAAGTTGAAAGCTACCTCAGCTTGACACAAACATAACTTATGAATAGGCATACAGGATCTCGTGGGAAGCAGAGCATCCAGGCCACACACAAAAAAGATGCATATTACCAGCTCAGCAGAAGTGACACAAGTTGTAATCTTCAGGCTACAACAGACTGGGATACCATCTATTCAAGAAACTGAAGAAAGAAGCTACTCAAGAGTGCAACAGTGGCATCGATAAAATAACTGCTGAACATCTATTTCAAAGGTGCCCAACATATGAGGATCACAGAAAGCCCATATGGCCATCACTAAAGCACTCCTGCGAAAACTCTACGGTGATGCATCCTCAAGTTGACCATTGCTTTGTATGAACGTATTCAAGTCAAAGTCTGAAAGTTAACGAAGAAGAAGAAATGTGGAAAAAAAAACCTATGTTAATTTTAAGTTTCGGGTTCATTCAACCCAAATAATGATTCCCTGGCCGACTAATGTGTCATTGCGCTCTTGCGTTGTGCATAACCACAGCACGCCCAAGATACCCTCCTTTCCCCCCCCCCCCCGCCCCATTCCAGGGACAGTTTACAAGCATAACTTTGTTGACATGTATTCATGTTAATGTTTCATCTGATTTCCACCTTTTCGCAAAATAGTTAATACGGAACATATTTTAATCTCAATTATCGTGTTTTCCCAGTAAAGTCCAGATCGATACTGCCGCTATTTGATTCCAGACAGCTCACAAACAGTGCCCTCTGTACATCTTCCGTCGCTGAGTTCTTCTTTGAACACGGATGTTCAATAAAAAGTATACGATGTTTTTTTTTTTTTTGATTGACAAGCTCACTTCATGCCTTTGTAGCGCTTTTCTTTTTTTTTTATTTTTTCTTTTTGTTCTTGTGATTATTATTGCCTGTTTACTCATCCACGCACTTTGATGATCACTGTGCGTTCCCCGCTCCGTTGAGTTTCCGGGGTATCTTTTATGAGATAAAGAACAGATATGCATCACACATTTCGTACAAGGCGACGAATATGATGTCGTGCTTGGCATTGGCAACCTAATCATACTGCTATGGAGACTATCGTTGAAAGAGTATGTTGATACCTTCCTCGGGCTTCCTGCAAGGGAGACAGCTGCAGTGCGGGCTACGAGCTCCATTTGGAGCAAAACGGAAAAAATTACGATACTGATGTACTTTCTCCATTCTGTGGTGTACATGATCAATCACAGTATCGCAAAGTGGAATATTACGATACTGGTGTACTTTCTCCATTCTGTGGTGTACATGATCAATCATAGTATCGCAAAGTGGAATATTACGATACTGATGTACTTTCTCCATTCTGTGGTGTACACGATCAATTATAGTATCGCAAAGTGGAATATTACGATACTGATGTACTTTCTCTATTCTGTGGTGTACATGATCAATTATAGTATCACAAAGTGGAATATTACGATACTGATGTACTTTCTCCATTCTGTGGTGTACATGATCAATCATAGTATCGCAAAGTGGAATATTACGATACTGATGTACTTTCTCCATTCTGTGGTGTACATGATCAATCATAGTATCGCAAAGTGGAATATTACGATACTGATGTACTTTCTCCATTCTGCGGTGCACATGATCAATCATAGTATCGCAAAGTGGAATATTAAGATGAAAACAACACGAGGATGACACTTAGGTGCCATGACCCAAGTGGGCTCAATGACGTCTATGGTATACTGGGAGGGGCACAAATGGTCGCACGACTTCAGTATGATGGGGATGGCCTATGGAATGTTGTCAAGATGGTCTCCATAAATTGGCTCGTTAAGAATAAAAGAGGCCTATTCGAGGTACACATAAGCCACACGCTAAAAAGAGGAAGGTCTACACCAGCCCACCAGCGCAGAACAGCCATGGTAATCACAATATCACAATCAACAATGACAGACAGCCAGAGAGCAAGACTGCCCAAAGTACTCGTGCCGGGACCGGCCCTTCTATAACTCCGGACACGACGGAGTTAGCTGTGACATGCGTCAACCCGACTGAGAGCCTGAGTGGCCCGACCCCTTGCCTAGATAAAGAAGACCCAGAACATAAAGAAATTTGGAGAGCGTTACGACAGCTGGAGAAAAGAAAACAACAACAGCTTATATCCAGGCTGCCACCACCACACGTACCCGACTCGTCAGCAGAAACCCGGTCTATGACAGAGAAGCCGCACGATGCCGAGATGACAGCCGACCCACCTGCAAGCACTATGAAGGAAGTGATAGAGACAGCTCCTCAACACAGACAGGTACAAGAAGAAGATATCGCAGAGACCATTTTAGATGCACTTCGAAGACTTGAAGACGGAGACGAGTCCCTTAGGCTCGCTCTTCAAGAAGCAACAGTAGAAGTAGCCCCAGGCGTGCTGGACATCGAAACCACTGAGAAGCAAGATACCATTCCTGATCCTAAGGAAACAACAGCTGACAACTCAAGGGCTCAGACGCAAGATATGACACCGTATAACAAAGAACAGGAACAAGATTCGAACCAAGCCTGTAGAAGGAAACAAAGACCAAACACTAAAAATACAAGCAACTCAGAAACGATACAGGAGAGGATTGTTAAGATCACCCAGACGTCAGGAAGTGAGGCCTCACTCAGGGCCCTACCCGACTGTCGTGGAATATTCTAATCCACATATATAAATTAAAAGGTAAATGTAAAGCCTAACAAATAAATTTAATAAAAGAAAAGAGAAATGTAAAAGAAACAGTGCTGTCACAATGACTGTACTCGAAATCCCCCTTGTTTTCTGCTTCGTCTGCAAATTGTAACGCTTTCACGTTGATAGTAAAAGCCTACTATATTATTACCCGCTTTCTTCAATGAAACGTGTACTGTATTTCTTGGAACAACCTTGAGATACGCAACCTGATCAATGACCTAAATTTAATATTTCATTCATTCCATTTTATACACGGCGTAACTAAAAAGACAGATAAAGCAGGAGAGAGAGAGAGGGGCGAATGAAAGCAGGGACACATGCAATACTAAACACGCGTCGCGCGATACACAATTGCTGCCATCACGCGTGTAAGGCCACATGCACTAACTTTTTTTCAGACGGACAGTGATAAAAACACTAACCTTCCCAGAGTTAGGTTTTAAAAAAAAAAAAAAACCTGGAAAACGCTTATTAGAAAAGATGACATTAGATGGGTTTACGTTTGAAAACATTACAGTACCCAGACAGCACATCTTCGAAACAGGAGGTAGAAGAAATTGCATATTTTGAACGCAGCCACTTAGCTCTTTTAAATTTGTATATTTGGGTTCCTTAGGGCTTGCTGACAAAGAATATGTAAAACGTTACGCAAATAGTCTAGGAATTACCAAATTATAACCAAAATAAAATAGTGGGGGTGCCTGACAGCATGAAATCATTTCTGCTCATAAAATTTTTTTTATAACGTGTTTGAAAAAAACCTTACGTTACGGAAATAGCCTACCATGTAAACTCCTATTTGATTGGAGCGCAACAAATGTAAGACTAAACACGATTGGTCGGGCTATAAATACTATCTTGTGTTGTCAGGGGAAACGTGAAAAAGGAGTACTTTTTTGAAAAGATGTGTAGACATGGTTTCATTGGGTAGAGCTGCGAATATACTCGATTCAGAGCGTCTGTTCATTGCCACATCTTGTAATAAACCTACTAAGAAGCAGTGCGTTGAGCACCAGTGTATATTTTTTATAAAATAAAGCCTGGGACATCGGCAGATCGGAGTTGTGCTATATTCATTGCCAGTCAACGAAACTGTTTATTATTCTATGAATTGTGGTAAGCTTGAAATATTCAATATCTTTTAATGAAAATTGAATGTAAATTGATAATTTATGTCTGTATATATGTGTAGTTCAGTAGCAAACATGATGTAAAGCCTATAATGCTCCAGCCTGAACAGAAGGTGTCGGAGGAAAGTAAAACTGCATGGAATGGCCAAACAGTACACTGACACCTAGATGATTGACTAGAAAGAAATAATGCTGGAATTGCAGAGGCGTAGTAACCATTAGGGAGGGAAATACTGGTATAAAGTATTTCAGATGAAGCTGACAGTTGGCCTAACGCTCTGAACTCAATGTTTGTGATGTATTGTGCTCAGTGTAGAAAGAGAGTATAAATTAGTTATGACGTAGAAGGTACATCCTTCTTGTTTCAGGGACCGTGGTCTTAAAGTTATTGAGCAGCACCTGGTCAGAGCTTTGCTGAAGCCAGAGGTGGACAGCATACTCCTTGGTCCATATAGCAACCAGTGGGGTGGCTCCAGAACTCATTAAAGTAATCGAGCAGAGGAGTCTTTTACTGCAGTCATCACGAAAGATAAGAGAGTGTGGCCATGGAGCTCAACATTATGTACCCCCATCTTAAAATGACAGTGTAAAATAAAATTAAGAGGGGAATTTAAGTGTTTTAATATCAGGAACTGAGAACATCTCCAATACTAGTTCCAATAAAGACAAACTATTGAAGTCATGATGACAAATACCAACAGAGCTTGAACAAAACAAAACCAGTATTACCTCATATTACTACTACACAACTGACACACATAGGATACTATTAAAAATATATGTCACTACAAGATTCATATTGAGAAATTCTGTACATATAACTTGTAATTAAAATTGATTGTGATTCCTGGTTCCCTTTGTATTTGAATCAGGACACATATACATTCATGACAGCACTGAATACATATTGTTATTTGAAAAGTTATCAGTGACTCCTTTAAGATATCCTCGTAGAGTGTTTTATGTATGTGAGTGTCCCAGTGTTGTCAAGTGTGGTGGAATAAATTAAATTGTTTATCTGTCTGTTGTTGTTATGACTTACACTTCATCATACACATACCCTAGACATATAACGTAGTCATCACACTATTCCAGAATAATTCTGACTGAGATATATATATGTGGCAGCAAGTAAGGTTATCTATAATACACTACTCTTATTAGATATAGATACCTTCACAGCTGATCTCAGTCAGTACACTAAGTCCCCTATAAATATTTATAACATCCCACTTCACCACATATATTGGGGGCTCGTCCGGGATTTTGAATCTTTACCTATTACAAATATTGGGGGTAATTCACTTCAGGGAATAATAAGAATTAAAAAGGTATCCTTGGGTGGAATTAAATAAGGTTGAGCTCTCGGTGCCTGTGTTGTCCATTAGATATATATTTAGAGATTGAATTGTTAGTTAGACATTGTATAAACTTACCTGATAGACAATGGCGGACCTAGCCAAATTTCGATCTGCTGCTGTTCAGACTGCAAAAGAGTTAGGATTAGATGGGCAAGTTATGGTTGCCTATGTCACTACTGAATGTGGCAAATTTATTGAACGCGAAGAAAGAAGGTTTGAAGCCGAAAGAAAGTTAGAGGCTGAAAGGGAAATTAAGAAGTTACAATTTGAGGCTGAGGCTGAGACTAAGAGGTTGCAGATTGAGGCTGAGGCTAAGAGGTTGCAGATTGAGGCTGACAAAGAGGCTAAAGCATTGGAGGCAGAAAGAGAAGACAAGCGATTAGCTGCAGAAAGAGAAGAGAAGAAATTAGCTGCAGAAAGGGAAGAGAAGAAATTAGCTGCAGAAAGAGAAGAGAAGAGATTAGCTGCAGAGAGGGAAGCAGAAAAGGAGGAGAAGAGATTACAAAGGGAACATGAGTTAAGACTAAGGGAGTTTGAGTTTCAAGGCCATGCTCCTGAAAATGGTGCCAGTCCCTTTGCCTCTGATGCCACTGCTAGCCAGGGAGCCTCAACCTCAGCTATGAATTTTCATTTAGATCATTTTGTTGAGAAAGACGATGATATAGAGAGCTATCTAAATAGGTATGAACTATTAGCTACCACGTATGGGTTAGAGAGAGAAAGGTGGAGCTTAAAGTTATCTCAGGGACTTCGTGGGGCAGCTTATGAAGTTTTTGCAAAAATGAGCAGAAGTGATCAGGAAAATTATGACATGCTAAAGCAGGCTCTTTTGTTAAGATATGAAAAGAATGCAGAATTTTATAGGAAAAAATTTAGGAATGCTAAACTACTGTCAGGTGAAACCTATCACCAGTTCTCTGCACGAATAGAGACATACTTGGAGAAATGGACTTCTCTGGGGAAAACCCAAGATCTTAAGGAAATGGTCCTTATAGAGCAATTAAGAGAGTCCATGGCTCCAGACCTGAGAAAGTTTCTCATGGAACAAGGTGCAGAGAGGCTGGGTGAGTTGCTAAATGTTGCTGAAAGGTATCAAGCAGCTCAAGCAGAGGTAACAGGTAATAAAAAAGAAACAAGTGGATAACTTTAGGGCACCACAGAACTTTAATAAATTTGATCCTAGGGATCAAAACAAAGGTAAGCACCAGTTTGATAGGCCACGGTATGAAAATAAAAATAAATTCCCACAATTAGATGAAAGGAAATATGATGAAAGAAAATCTTTCAACCAAGGAAAAAGGTGGTGTAAAAATTGTAAGATGAACAATCATGACACTGACCATTGTAGAAGGAAACCTCCTCATTGTGCTGCTATGACATCGGGGAAAAAAGGAAAAGAAGGTCAAACCTGAAGAACTACAGGAACCATACCACCCCCCAGTGTGTGAAGATGTCATCTGTAATGGTGTCACTATAAGATGTTTATATGATACCGGTTTAGATTACGATTCCGTTGTGAGTTCTCACCTGGTGCAGGCCGATCAATACACCACAGAAACAGTGGAGATTCAAACTGCAACCAAGGATGTAGCTACCATGACACTTCCCGTCGCCCGAATAAAAGTGAAAACGCGATATGTGGAAGGAATCATAAAAGCAGCAGTGATAAATGAGCCAATCTACCCTCTGATATTGGGGTGTAGATATGTCTTCTTGGGGAATCCCAAGAGACCTGTGATATTGGCAACAGTGCAGACCAGATCACAGTCAAAAAAGGAGGAGGATAATCCAATAAATACTCATCCAGATGAGATGAGGAAGGCACAGGCTGAGGACAAAACACTCAAGCCATGTTTCAAGAAGTTGCCCAAATCTCATACACCTCCAGGCAAGGGAGAGTTTTATATGAAGAACAAACTGATATATAGGAAGGCTGGATCTGAATCCAATGGTCACGGACAGCTGGTCCTTCCCACTTCATATAGGACTAAAGTGTTGGAACTAGGGCATGCGATTCCCTTCAGTGGTCATATGGGAATCAGCGCAACAGGACAGCGAATAGCTTGTCACTATTTCTGGCCAGGAATAACTGAAGATATCAAACGATATGTAAAATCCTGTCCAGAGTGCCAACGAGTAGCACCTAAACATTGGACTGCACCAGCAACTCTGGGGGAAATGCCCATAGTGGGAACACCCTTTGAGAGAGTTGCCGTGGATCTTGTGGGACCTCTCACCCGAACCAAGAGAAGGAACAGCTACATTCTGACTCTGGTGGACACTTGTTCTATGTGGGGAGAGGCAGTAGCCCTGTCATCGATTGATTCTAAACATGTGGCAGAGGCATTGCTCACAATTTTCACAAGGTTAGGCTTTCCCAATCAAATCTTGACTGATAATGGCTCTCAGTTCAAGGGGAAACTAACTGAAGACGTTTTCAGGATCTTCCAGGCCAAACACTTCCATTGTAGTGTGTACCATCCCCAAGGGAACGGCCAAGTGGAAAGATTTAACGGCACGTTGATGTCGATCCTGAGAAAGTTGGCACACGAAAAACCAGATACATGGGACCAGTACCTGCACGCCGCCCTCTTTGCTTATCGGGAGGTACCCCATAGTTCAACCGGTATGGCCCCGGCAACATTATTGTTTGGAAGGCCAATAAAAGGTCCGCTCGAAGCTTTGTTAAGAACGTGGACTGATGAAAAGGCAGAGGAAAACATTACATCTTCATACCAATATGTGAATGAGCTGACCACTCGGTTAAAAACTGGCTGGAAACTTGCCAATGAAAATTTGAAACAAGCCAGGAAGAAACATGCTGCCTATTATAACAGGAAGGCGAAAGACAGAGATTTGGCTGTGGGAGAGAAGGTACTGCTTCTTCTCCCCGGGAGTCAGAATAAGTTACAAATTGGATGGCAGGGTCCATATACAGTTTTAGAGAAGATGTCTAGAACAAATTATAAGATAGATAAGAAGGGGAAAGAAAAAATCTATCATGTGAATCTCCTGAAGAAATATTTGGAAAGAGAACATCAGGAAGAGACACACTTGTTGACCTTGTCCATCGCCATGGAGATGAAAAAGGAACCACTTTCATCATTTGAATATCCATTACACCCCTGTGAGACAGCAGCACAGGTGAAAATCAGTACACATTTAACGAAAACTCAGAAAGAGAGAGTGCAACAGGTTCTAAATAATCATGCAGAGGTGTTAACAGACCGACCAGGGCATACAAACCTATTGGAATATGATATGAAACTGATAGACCCCCACACCTGTCTGTATGAAACCATATTCGATTCCGTTTGCTAAGGAGAAAGCTTTGAAGGAAGAGATAGACTATCTGTTGAAGGAAGGAATTATTTCGCACAGTGAATCTTCGTATAGTTCCGGTGTTGTACTCTTAAGGAAGCCCTCTGGAGAACATAGACTCTGTATAGATTACAGGAGACTGAATGCTATTACAGAAGGACAGGTGGATCCATTGCCGGATACAAATCAGCTGTTTGCCAGATTAAATAAAGCTAAATATTTCTCAAAAGTGGATCTGAGTAAAGGATACTATCAGATTCCAGTAAAGCCTGAGGTTAGACCATACCTAGCTTTTAGTACCTCAGAAGGACACTATGAGTTTAATAGATTGCCATTTGGATTGAAGAATGCGCCTAGTGTCTTCTCTAGAATGATGAGAAAATTATTGGACCCTCTGAATAATCCATATATAACAAATTTCATGGATGATATCCTTATAGCAACAGAAACATTTGAGGAACACATTGACTCTCTGAATATGCTGTTTAATCGACTTAGGGAAGCAAATTTAACAGCCCGACCAACCAAATGTTGCGTTGGATGTAAAGAATTGGAATTTTTTGGGACACACAGTTTATCAGGGAAACATGACCCCTGACCCAAAGAATTTAGAGAAACTACAGAAAGCCCCGAGACCACAAACCAAGAAGGACGTGAGATCCTTTGTCTCATTATGTGGTTTCTACCAGAAGTATATCAAAAACTTTAATTCCATATGTGCACCGTTAACTGATTTGACACGTAAAGGACATCCAGATCGCATTACATGGACACCACAATGTGAAATGGCTTACCAAGAATTGAAGGAAAAGCTCACAAGTAAACCTATTTTGAAATTACCTGACTTAAGTCAAGAATTCATAGTAAGGACGGATGCCAGTAATATTGGGTTAGGTGCAACTCTACTACAGAAATCAGATGCATTGGATGGGGAATTAAGCCCAGTGGCATATGCTAGCAGAAAGTTGAATAAAGCTGAAATCAACTACTCAACTAGCGAAAAAGAATGTCTTGCAGTAATATGGGCAATAAAGAAATTCAATATTTATCTGTATGGGAAGGCATTTAAGTTGCAAACGGACCACAAACCTTTATCGTTTCTAGCACAGGCTAGGCATGAGAACTCTAGGTTACTCCGATGGTCCTTACTTTTGGCTCCATATAATTTTAGCATTGAGTATATATCTGGAAAAAACAAATTTGGGAGCGGATTTTTTAAGCCGCCATCCGTGTGATGAGAATCACCCTAAACCCCAGAAATAATAATAAATTTCTCTATGTGTATATAGAATAAAGGACTGACATATAATGTCTGTTTTAAGAGGGGAGATGTCGTGGAATATTCTAATCCACATATATAAATTAAAAGGTAAATGTAAAGCCTAACAAATAAATTTAATAAAAGAAAAGAGAAATGGTAAAAGAAACAGTGCTGTCACAATGACTGTACTCGAAATCCCCCTTGTTTTCTGCTTCGTCTGCAAATTGTAACGCTTTCACGTTGATAGTAAAAGCCTACTATATTATTACCCGCTTTCTTCAATGAAACGTGTACTGTATTTCTTGGAACAACCTTGAGATACGCAACCTGATCAATGACCTAAATTTAATATTTCATTCATTCCATTTTATACACGGCGTAACTAAAAAGACAGATAAAGCAGGAGAGAGAGAGGGGCGAATGAAAGCAGGGACACATGCAACACTAAACACGCGTCGCGCGATACACAATTGCTGCCATCACGCGTGTAAGGCCACATGCACTAACTTTTTTTCAGACGGACAGTGATAAAAACACTAACCTTCCCAGAGTTAGGTTTAAAAAAAAAAAACCTGGAAAACGCTTATTAGAAAAGATGACATTAGATGGGTTTACGTTTGAAAACATTACAGTACCCAGACAGCACATCTTCGAAACAGGAGGTAGAAGAAATTGCATATTTTGAACGCAGCCACTTAGCTCTTTTAAATTTGTATATTTGGGTTCCTTAGGGCTTGCTGACAAAGAATATGTAAAACGTTACGCAAATAGTCTAGGAATTACCAAATTATAACCAAAATAAAATAGTGGGGGTGCCTGACAGCATGAAATCATTTCTGCTCATAAAATTTTTTTATAACGTGTTTGAAAAAACCTTACGTTACGGAAATAGCCTACCATGTAAACTCCTATTTGATTGGAGCGCAACAAATGTAAGACTAAACACGATTGGTCGGGCTATAAATACTATCTTGTGTTGTCAGGGGAAACGTGAAAAAGGAGTACTTTTTTGAAAAGATGTGTAGACATGGTTTCATTGGGTAGAGCTGCGAATATACTCGATTCAGAGCGTCTGTTCATTGCCACATCTTGTAATAAACCTACTAAGAAGCAGTGCGTTGAGCACCAGTGTATATTTTTTTATAAAATAAAGCCTGGGACATCGGCAGATCGGAGTTGTGCTATATTCATTGCCAGTCAACGAAACTGTTTATTATTCTATGAATTGTGGTAAGCTTGAAATATTCAATATCTTTTAATGAAAATTGAATGTAAATTGATAATTTATGTCTGTATATATAAGTAGTTCAGTAGCAAACATGATGTAAAGCCTATAATGCTCCAGCCTGAACAGAAGGTGTCGGAGGAAAGTAAAACTGCATGGAATGGCCAAACAGTACACTGACACCTAGATGATTGACTAGAAAGAAATAATGCTGGAATTGCAGAGGCGTAGTAACCATTAGGGAGGGAAATACTGGTATAAAGTATTTCAGATGAAGCTGACAGTTGGCCTAACGCTCTGAACTCAATGTTTGTGATGTATTGTGCTCAGTGTAGAAAGAGAGTATAAATTAGTTATGACGTAGAAGGTACATCCTTCTTGTTTCAGGGACCGTGGTCTTAAAGTTATTGAGCAGCACCTGGTCAGAGCTTTGCTGAAGCCAGAGGTGGACAGCATACTCCTTGGTCCATATAGCAACCAGTGGGGTGGCTCCAGAACTCATTAAAGTAATCGAGCAGAGGAGTCTTTTACTGCAGTCATCACGAAAGATAAGAGAGTGTGGCCATGGAGCTCAACATTATGTACCCCCATCTTAAAATGACAGTGTAAAATAAAATTAAGAGGGGAATTTAAGTGTTTTAATATCAGGAACTGAGAACATCTCCAATACTAGTTCCAATAAAGACAAACTATTGAAGTCATGATGACAAATACCAACAGAGCTTGAACAAAACAAAACCAGTATTACCTCATATTACTACTACACAACTGACACACATAGGATACTATTAAAAATATATGTCACTACAAGATTCATATTGAGAAATTCTGTACATATAACTTGTAATTAAAATTGATTGTGATTCCTGGTTCCCTTTGTATTTGAATCAGGACACATATACATTCATGACAGCACTGAATACATATTGTTATTTGAAAAGTTATCAGTGACTCCTTTAAGATATCCTCGTAGAGTGTTATATGTATGTGAGTGTCCCAGTGTTGTCAAGTGTGGTGGAATAAATTAAATTGTTTATCTGTCTGTTGTTGTTATGACTTACACTTCATCATACACATACCCTAGACATATAACGTAGTCATCACACTATTCCAGAATAATTCTGACTGAGGTATACATATGTGGCAGCAAGTAAGGTTATCTATAATACACTACTCTTATTAGATATAGATACCTTCACAGCTGATCTCAGTCAGTACACTAAGTCCCCTATAAATATTTATAACATCCCACTTCACCACACCGACAACAAAGTGATCAACATCCTCGAGGTGATAACTGGACGGAGAGGTATCGCCAAAGTAGGGAGGCACGAAAAGGGAGTAGTGCTTTCTCTCAACAACACAGACAAAACAACCTCGCTGATGATCGAACTGGAATCCGGTCCAAAGGAAATCCAGTTGCCCCACCAAATAAAAGTGGTGGTGGAAAAGTACAAGACAACAAAGAAGTTGGTCATCAGAGGGGTGGAAACCAGATGTTCCGAAGGCGAGGTCCACAGACGCCTTCAAGCTGAAAACGCAAATCTTAAAATCACGCAGGTCGAAAGGCTAAAATCCTGGGCCAAGAAAGATACCAACCTGATGATAGTTACGGTAGAAGGATCGACAAGACCCGAGAGACTGACGCTCGAAACAACAACAAAAAGGACAGAACCATATATACCTCCGGTCATGCAGTGCTCTAACTGCCAACAGTTTTCACACACCAAGAAAACATGCAGGAGAGACGCTGTCTGCCGATATTGCGCGGGAAACCACCAATATGGCGACTGCCCCAGGGCGAAGGAGGACCACAACTACAAATCAATTAATGCAAACCGTACCTGTGCAAGCTGCCATGGAAACCACGGGGCAAGGTACCGAGGCTGCCCTGTGTTTCAGGAAACAAAGAGCATCTTGAAGGAGGCCGTGTCCAAAAACATCCCCTTCAAGGAGGCAAAATACAGAGTGGCTGCGGATGGTGCAGAAAAACAGCGCATAATAGATAGACGACAGTTACACAAGCTGACCGCTGAAGTGAAAGAAATGAAACTACAGGTCGTAAACAGAAGCAAGCAGGCTCCCGAAGAACCAACCGACAGTGGTGAAGACGTAATAGAACTACAGAGCGTCAAAGATATGATGGAAGAAATGAAAAGAATCCAGCAGCAGATAAAAACAGATGTCAAGAGGCTGACAGAACTGAAGGAAGAAAACTCCACAATCCTCAAGAGAATCGAAACAGAGCGAAGAGCCATTGAGGAAATGACATCAAACACAAGAGCGACCAAAACAAACGAACAATCAGACGAGGAAGTCATCGAAAAAACACTTGAAAAACTCGAAAAAGCAATATTACAGATACAGGAAAGCAGGAATACAAGAGAAACAGAAACGAGGAAAGCAAAAACTAACAAAACGACACAAGACAGATAGGAAGGCAGGAAATGAACACCATGAACACACCACGGCCGACAAGCAACGAAGAGGAAACCAGACAACCAGCTAGTGGTCCTTTTCAGGACCAGTCCTTTTCAGGACTAACAGACGACTAGCACCGAAGAACCTAACACACAATATACCCCAATTATAACCAACTTTCAGGTTGAACAGGGTATTACAGCAACATAGTAGACGAAAACAACAACAACAACAACAACAACAACAAACTCACATGCATATTATAACAACAGAAGGACGGAGGCTAAAGAGACGCTTGTTAAGGCTGAAAACTTACCATCTGTGGCCTGGTAGCATATTCTCCACCAAAGCCAGTCTTTTCTGAACATATATATGATCCTGAGAGGCTATGTAGCATTACTGTGTATATTTTGCATTAAGGGGCTGAACTACAGTGAAAACTAACTTTTGTTCTAATAACATTTTCAAACTTTTTATGTGCTCAATAGACACAGTGTATGTCCATGAACCAAATTCTACAGTTTATTTTGTTAAAAAACATGTGGTTACCATGGTAACCAAAAAACATCCGCCATTTTGGATTTTCACAAATTTTCGAGAGCTAAAAACTCATGTTTCCCATTGACCAAACTTTATCAAATTGCACACACATGTTGTGACTGACAATTAAAATAATTTTTCATAGGCTTTTTCTGATAAGTTTAAAATTCTATTTTTAATGATTTTTTTTTAAAAATACACTATATTTGTATGAAAAACAATGAAAAAAAATATTAAAAAACATATATCAAAGCAAATTACCAAAATATCAAAAAAAGCCCTTGTCAATTTAAAGGTATATATGTGTCCTACATGCATGCCAAATTTCAGATTGTTCTATTAGATAGTTTGTTAAAAATAACATTTTTTGTTAATAAAATGTTAGTTTTGAGAAAAATGCATTTTAGTCACCGAGTGACTTGTCTTGTCCAAAATATTCCATTCTGGGGGGCTGAATGTGTTTAAAATTGTCCAGCACTATATGCTGCACCTCCTTCAGCTTCCTGCAGCTCCTCCTCTCGTCTCGCCTTTGTCTTGCCTAATTTTTCTTCTGTCCTTCTACCATGGTAACCAAAAAAAAACCACCGCTATATTGGGTTTTTCACCAATTTTCAAGAGCAAAAATCTTGTTTCCCATTGACCAAACTTTATCAAATTGGAACCCACATGTTGTGACTGACAATTAAAACAATTTTACTCATGATTATTTTGATAAGTTTAAAATTCTATTTTTAATGATAAAAAAAAAAAAAAAGTTATATTTGTATGAAAAAATATTTTTTTAAAATTTATAAAAGAAAATTACCAAAATATCAAAAATGCAGATGTGTTACTTTAAAGATATAGATGTGTACTACTCATGATTATTTTGATATGTTTTAAATTCTATTTTTAATGATTTAAAAAAAAGAACTATATTTGTGTGAAAAAAAATTTTTTAAAATATTTTTTTTTTAAATTTATAAAAGAAAATTACCAAAATATCAAAAATGCAGATGTGTTACTTTAAAGATATAGATGTGTACTACATGCATGCCAAATTTGAGACTCCTCTGTTAGATAGTTTTAGAGAGAAATCGTGCATTTTCGGCACAAATTTGAAAATCATAGCATGGGGGTAGTGCCGACAATATGCTTTTTTATACATCAAATGCATTTTTTATGTTATAAAACCTTGCTCAATCGATTCCTTGATGATTATTTAATAAAATAAGCTCAAAAGTAAAAAATCGATATTTTGTACGTAAAATCCAGTTTTCATTGTAGTGGAGCCTGTGGCCTGGTAGCATATTCTCCACCAAAGCCAGTCTTTTCTGAACGTATATATGATCCTGAGAGGCTATGTAGCATTACTGTGTATATTTTGCATTAAGTATGAATGTTTTATTTCAGGATTTGGTAAGTTATTAGTTATAATTATGTTATGAAGGTATCATACATAATGCTAGAAAGTTGGTATGATTGTTGAAGATGGAACCAGATAATATAACCACCCATTGTCTCAGAAGAGTTCTATAAACAGTCCTTATCAGGACTAATAAACAGTCCTTATCAAGATTTATACGACCTGCCACAGAGTACAGCACTTTTCAGAGTTGACTTGTCAGGCAATGAAAGTAAAGGAGATTCGGACATCATGCCATTAGGTGTAAATAGTTGATGTATAACCTGTTTTATGTTATGTTAGACAATGTTCTGCAGTTAGACCCCCAGCTTGTCTCGCTATTGCTAAATCATACTCAGTCATTTCTCATTCATGTACATGCAAACACCTGAGACACACTCATCTCATGCACAAATAGATCTGTGGTTCCATAACCAAGGACTAGTTACATGTCTGTCATTGTTGCATGTTCGTATGAGACATCATAAATCTGAAGTCAAAAATTCAATTCAATCCAAGCTACCTGGAACTTTACAGGAGCGTATTGATTGTACTACAGCCTTGGTCCCCCTCCGTGTTGGGTGGACTAATCTCTAGATGGAAGACAGTATTGCGAGTCAATCTGTCAAGGACAGATCTTGTTGCAAAGATGAGTACCAAGTAATACCAAGTTCTGCATCAATTGTGAGCCGTCAATGATGATAAAAGTAACTTTTAGCATAGACAGAGGCTAAGAGAGCAGAATATTTCAGAAACTTTATTTCTAAACAATTGGAAAATCCAAGAAGAACTTTTTTTTAAATTTAAGTTAAGATAAATTCACCATCATCCAACTGTTGTAAAATACTTATCCATTGATTTCATCTTCCAACATTCACAATTCAGCACAAAGATAGTAGATGGTGAAAAAAGTAAATTCGGAAATTGTACTCAGCTGACTTATTAATTTTATAATTGTTGAAGTTGAGTTTTTGTTCTGATTTATTTATTTATCACAAGTAATTACATAGCCAAGGTGGCATGTTAGGATCTGACTTTATTCCAAATACTTTCTAAAGCAGATACATTCACAGCCGTGTCTATTTTGTGATACCAGTGGTTTTCTTCACCACTGGGACTTCACTATTTCATCCAGAATTCTAATTCTGACACTATACACTTAAAAACCTTTCGCTACACTAGGGGCTCAATCGCGGGATATTCTTCTAAAATCCAGAGCCACCCTCTATCTACTAATTCTATCTACTGCCACAAATAGACATAAAAGTAAACTTTTTTTTGAAAAGATCAAATATAGAATATTGTTTCATAAGAGAAGTTCACAAGGCTGCATGAATATTGTTTGTTAATTAATTAATTAGGTTTATTTAGTTGTAGTAAAACTACATACCCTACTCAACTTAAACTATGGCTGACTTGGTGAGGGTTAAAACTGCGATCATGCAGATGGGAAAGGAGTTAGGCTTGACAGGGGATGCTCTCATTCTGTATGTCACAACTGAAGTGGACAAACATATGGATAGAGAGAAAAGGAAATTGCAAGCAGAAAGAGAAGCTGAGAGAGAAGCCAAAAGATTAGAAGCTGAGAGAGAAGCCAAGAAAATAGAAGCTGAAGAAAAGAGGCTGATTTTGGAAGTGGAGGCTCAAGCCAATAAGTTGAAGGCTGAATAAAGGAGATTGGATGCTGGAGAAAGGAGATTGGCAGCTGAGGCTGAAGAAAGAAAGCTACAAGCTGAGAGAGACCATGAGCTGATATTAAAAGAGCTTGAACTTCAGGCAACTGCTAATAATAATGGTAGTAGCTGTGATGAATTTACCGTGATACAACGTTGTCATAAAATTAACAAGTGATACAACGTAAAAATATCTCCAAAGGATAAAATGTAAGGATAAAAACATAACGCGTAAGCTGCTGATAGTACATGATCGCCCTGACCGCGGGTCATCACCCTCCATAAAAATTGACTTGTTAGACGGGAAATCAAAACGGTTACCATTTGGAAAAGACGCGTATCAAAAGATCACAACAAAAAATCCTTCACAAAAAAATCTCGCCGTCATGACTAGCCTAAGAGACGCAATGGGGGGTTGGGGGGGGGGGGGGGGGGGGGGAATGAAAGACATTACAAATTGAACACGAGTACGGAAACGGACCTTCCTCATTTGCGATACCAAGCCTTTGATTTAATGAACTCTGTTAACGGTATGCTTGAAATATTACAAAAATCTAAAAAAGTAACCTTTTTCTTAATATAAATGTTAGGGCTTCTAATACCAAAACACTTAGCTGCTTATGATGGCCCCATTCCATGGAGCATGTGAAAAATAATAATGCCCCATTATAAAATTACAACGGATAGAATAAACAATGTGAAGATAAGCAATGACAAAAAGACAGTGTTTGTTCACATCAGCGAAAGACTGCAAAATCCTAACATATCACTATTTGCACTGAAAAAAACCGCGACCTTGAAGACGCAGGTGTTCAAAATCTATCTTAGCATGGAGGAAAGGGATATTGGTGGAAGCTAGTGTCTAAAAAATAACTATTTAACGACAAAAATTTTGGAGGGGAGTGTACAGGGTTGGTTTCAAAAATCAAGAAGTTTTGGAAAACGCAAGTAGAGACGGACAGTACTACAGATAAAAAATCCATACTTGACTGAAGCATGACTTGACTGAAAATGACTTTAGTGGTAGGAAAATTTTGAAAATTGGCCACAGACAAAATTATCCGCGCTCAGACGAGCTTTTTTCGCCCATTTGACTGAACAAATATTGAAGTTCAGGTGTTTGAATCTAATGGTTAGATTGAAATTATTATTCTTTGCAAATATTGTTTATGGTTTCGAGGCATAAAAGACGCAAGTTTTTAGGAAGGGGGTGATCAAGTGGTGAGAACAGTTTTTCTACTTAGATTTAAAGAAATAAAATCTGTAGACTTTCCCGGGACGCCCATACTTCACGCCACTAGTAACACAATGTTGTCCTGTCCCCCCGCCCTAAGGAAAGGAAGGGGTGGAAAACAGAAAAGACCTTAGCTCTTATTTCCGAAACATTGTGTTGATACGTGGTCTATTATTAGGTAAGTTTCTGAGCAAAATGGAGAGCTGAGTTCGATCGACACTAAGGTTTTTCAAATGATGGTTAATACTTGGTTTTCGTTCTTTTGTATTTTCAAGCACGGAAGGTGGGGCCATTCAGCGGCAAACACAAATCATGGCTCAGAAGCCTGCTTGTTTCGAAAACAAATTTCAAGCAGCCATTGCCTGCCATCATTAATGGACAATAAATTGTAGGCATAAACTTGGGGGATGAAACCCCAAACAGCACATGCCATATGTTTTGAAAAATTTTAAACATTTACGAAACAGTAATACTATAATTAATAAAGATTGCATATGAAATATAAAATTTGATTCCTAGCTAGTTTGATAGCCCAGTCTTAAGCAGTGAGAAACAAATAAATAATATACTTTCTATTACTAAATTTTATTATACAGTTATATATTTTATTGATCGGGGACAGATAATATAATAAATGTGTGTTTGTATAATGTCCAAGATATTGACAAAAAAGACTGTATTGTTCTCAGGACACATATCAGCTGACCACCATACAATACCATCAAAAATCCAGTATTGTTGTGCATACTTTCACTAAAGTTTCAAATTTCGTCCTTGAGACACGGAAATGCAAAAATCAAGCTGTAAAAAATCACGAACGAGAGGGGTAAAAGAACTTAAGCTCTTTTATGAAACAGTCATATCTTGAAGGTTTCTGGAGAATTGTGGCTAAAAATAACTTAGGAGGCAGTTTGTGTAGGTTAGTTGGTGTAGTTGGTCTGTATTTTCAAGAAATAAGTGTGTTTTTGTGAAAAACCAAGTAGAGACAGACGGACCAACCGACAATAATACATACTTGACTGAGATCTGACTGAAATTTGACTTTTGGTTTGAAGATTTGAAAAAGTTAGAGGGGAAGTCTGTGATTGGACAAATGTATTCATATTAGCGGGATAGAGACGCGCATTTTTTGCCATTTGTGATATAAGACTGTCCAGGGACACAGTCAGTTATTACCAGTGGTGTTTTCCCAGAAGATATTACATACAATTTAGTGCGACGCCATACTATAGCCAGCAGCTCAGCTGAGTTTTGCTAGTAGTAACTGTGTTCTCAATTCTGAATTCTGGTAAGAATGAAAGCATTTATCTTGTATATTTTAATATTTTGAGTGATTGATACTGCCATATCATGGAAAATGATTACGACAAGTAAGTGCTTGCTCTAGGTCCCCAGCCGCAGTTCAGGGTCTAGAGACAAACAAAAAATATATGGACGCCTAACTAAGACTATGGAAGGCGGATCTATTATTGAGATCAGTGGGAACATATCACCTATCTTATTGAATAAAAGAGGAAACTATTGAACATATCTCAGATGCAATGCAGTCTTGGGGAACTGGTACTATATGAAAACAACTGGGTAAGATGTGCTATGTTGGTCAGAGAGATCTGACCCATTCTGTGTAATGTCGTTGTGTTGTGTTGTGTGTAAGAGTGGCGCAGTGGATAGAGTACTGACACATGGCACAAATTTTGTATCAGAATTGTGAGTTTCTGTTGTGGCACTAAAGGTAGTGCCAAATACTTAAGCAAGAATACACAAGCAGATGTGTGCCACCTAACATGTGTGTCGGTGAAGCCTAACCATTGTATTCCAGCTACAGAGAGGAGTGGGCCACAGGAATCCAGTATCAGATCGTCACAGACGAGATAAGTGAATACGTGGCCTGCTGAAGATTCACCAGTATTCACAACTATTTACAAATATTTCCCCATCAAATATAGACTTAATTCTTGGGAAATATAACATTTTACTACAGTCTATTAGTCAATGGACAAAGCTTGTTGTAGTCCAGAGTGGGAGTGATGACACCACCCCAACAGCACATCCAGTAATAGTTCTCCCAGAGACAGTATAGATATTATTAATATTAACCAGTCTTATAAAATGCCTATGTACACAAATTCCATTTTATTATGCCATATATTTATGCATTCCATTTATAACTCCATAACATTTCATATGTTCTGACCAAAAAAAAAACATTGGTTCAGAACTAATAAATTTAGAAAAAATTGTTAAAGTCAAAACTAAAACAGTCTGAGTTAGTTCAGTGTGTTATAGATTTTATTAATATTATTAGACTTATTAATTACCTGTGTGTGTTTTGTATATTCTATTACAACACATTACATTTCAGTACCCTACGACTTTTTAACGTAGCTAAACATTCCCTGATAGTAAAATAGATCTGTTTGAGGTCGTAGTGGGCCTTCTGTAATTCACATAAACATTTATCTCAGGAGCCTGGTCTCAGCTAGACTTGAAACTTATTTGGTAAAATGAAGAAGTTTGGAAAAAATTTCAGAAAACCTATGATGATCTGAAAAAATGATCATGATGGAGCAAGTTCGAAAACAAATTTCCATGCCTCAAGAAATGAGGAAGTTTTTCTTATGGAACAAGTTATGAGCAAGAGGCTGGGAGACATTTTATAGATGTGCTTAAGAGAGAAATTTCAAGCAAATTATAGGCAGAAATGCCAGTAAATAAGAAGGAAGCAAAGTGAAAAAGACCGTATTGTTCCTACAAGACTACACCGTATTGTCTGAACAAGACTTTCAAAATCAGGATCAAACGTCCTAAAACACGGAAATGAAAAATCAACTAAAAAACAAGAACCCTTGGGAAATGTGACAGCTAAAAATAACTTAGTGTAGGTTTTGGGAGTTGAAGAAATGGTATAGGTTTTTGTGCAAAACGAAGTAGCGCATTTTTGCCATTTTATATAAGTCTGTCCAGGGACACAGTCAGTTATTACCAGTGGTGTTTTCCCAGAAGATATTACATACAATTTAGTGCGACGCCATACTATAGCCAGCAGCTCAGCTGAGTTTTGCTAGTAGTAACTGTGTTCTCAATTCTGAATTCTGGTAAGAATGAAACATTTATCTTGTATATTTTAATATTTTGAGTGATTGATACTGTCATATCATGGAAAATGATTACGACAAGTAAGTGCTTGCTCTAGGTCCCCAGCCGCAGTTCAGGGTCTAGAGACAAACAAAAAATTTATGGACGCCTAACTAAGACTATGGAAGGCTGATCTATTATTGAGATCAGTGGGAACATATCACCTATCTTATTGAAGGAAAGAGGAACTATTTAACACATCTCAGATGCAATGCAGTCTTGGGGAACTGGTACTATATGAAAACAACTAGGTAAGATGTGCTATGTTGGTCAGAGAGATCTGACCCATTCTGTGTAATGTCGTTGTGTTGTGTTGTGTGTAAGAGTGGCGCAGTGGATAGAGTACTGACACATGGCACAAATTTTGTATCAGAATTGTGAGTTTCTGTTGTGGCACTAAAGGTAGTGCCAAATACTTAAGCAAGAATACACAAGCAGATGTGTGCCACCTAACATGTGTGTCGGTGAAGCCTAACCATTGTATTCCAGCTACAGAGAGGAGTGGGCCACAGGAATCCAGTATCAGATCGTCACAGACGAGATAAGTGAATACGTGGCCTGCTGAAGATTCACCAGTATTCACAACTATTTACAAATATTTCCCCATCAAATATAGACTTAATTCTTGGGAAATATAACATTTAACTACAGTCTATAAGTCAATGGACAAAGCTTGTTGTAGTCACAGAGTGGGAGTGATGACACCACCCCAACAGCACATCCAGTAATAGTTCTCCCAGAGACAGTATAGATATTATTAATATTAACCAGTCTTATAAAATACCTATGTACACAAATTCCATTTTATTATGCCATATATTTATGCATTCCATTTATAACTCCATAACATTTCATATGTTCTGACCAAAATAAAACATTGGTTCAGAACTAATAAATTTAGAAAAAATTGTTGAAATCAAAACTAAAACAGGCTGAGTTAGTTCAGTGTGTTATAGATTTTATTAATATTATTAGACTTATTAATTACCTGTGTGTGTTTGTATATTATATTACAACACATTACATTTCAGTACCCTAGACTTTTTAACGTAGCTACATTCATGATAGTAGAATAGATCTGTTTGAGGTCGTAGTGGTAGTAAGAAGGGCCTTCTGTAATTCACATAAACACTTATCTCAGGAGCCTTCACAGCTGACCTCATACATTACACTAGGTAACATAACAACCATACAATACCATCAAAACCACTACAGTAGCTCACCTCACTCTAATGGTAGCTCCAACCAAAGCACATCAAATGGAGCCATGAACTTCCACTTAGACCCATTTGTGGAGAAAGAGGATGCATTAGAGGCATACCTGGATAGATATGAATGACGTGCCACTACTTATGGCCTAGAAAAGAAAATGTGGAGTCTTAAGCTATCCCAAGGATTGAGAGGTATTGCTTATGATGTGTTTTTGAAGCCCTGAAGAAGGCATTGCTTGTTCGTTACGAACAAAACTCAGAATCTTTCATGAAGAAATGTAGAACTGCTAAGCTTCTACCTGGAGAAACTTACAACCAGGTCTCAGCTAGACTTGAAACTTATTTGGTAAAATGAAGAAGTTTGGGAAAATTTCAGAAAACCTATGATGATCTGAAATAAATGATCATGATGGAGCAAGTGAAAGATTCCATGCCTCAAGAAATGAGGAAGTTTCTTATGGAACAAGGAGCAGAGAGGCTGGGAGACATTTTAAGATGTGCTGAGAGATTTCAAGCAGATCAGGCAGAAATGCCAGTAAATAAGAAGAAGCAAAGTGAAAATTTTAAGTCACCACAAGACTACACCGAGTCTGAACAAGAAGGTCAAAATCAGGATCATACAACTAAAAACAAAGAAATAACTAAAAAACAAGAACCCTCTAGGAAATGACAGGAAACCCACTAGAAGGGAAGAAAAATGGTATAGGTTCTGCAAAACGAACAACAACAATACGGATGAATATGGGAGGAAAAAAACCTCTTCATCATGCTGCATGTCTACAGGTGTGGACTTCTGATTGGAAGGAACTGATAGTGAGTCAGAATAGCCTTCATCACTCACCTATACAAAAGATAGTGATCGTGAATGGCAAACAAGTCACAGGGATGTATGACACAGGTTTGTCGTAGGACGAGATCGTGTGTGCATCTCTAGTGCGCCCTGAACAGTTCACCACAGAAACAGTGGATATTCAAGGGCCACTCTAGGAGCATTACCCCTAACTACAGCCCAAACATTGCAAAGCGTTAGATTCAAGTCAGTTGTCAGCTATGTGGACGAGAATAAATGCAGTATTAATTCTTGATCCCTTACTACCCTCTGATGTTCCAGCATAGATATGTGTTTTTAGTCAGATCATCCGGTAAAACCAGTGTTACTATGTGGCAGCATTCCATGCCAGTTTTACATAGAGAGGGATACCAAATCCGACACCCTCTGTTCGAATGAAATGAAAAAGGCTCAAGCAGCAGATAGCACATTGATGCCTTGCTTTGGCAAAGTGCCAAAGATACAACCATCCAAGAAAAGATACTTTTAATGGTTCAAGATTGACCCACAATTTTGGATATAGAACACAGATTTTAGAACAGCGTATGAATTCTGGCACAAACAATGTGCACAAATTACTAGTTCTGCCTATGTTCCAGGCTTTTATTTTAGCAAAAATGTGAGCTGGGCTTCAACGTAACTGTCAGTCAAGCTTAGTTGAATTAGTGGTCTCGAACTAACGCTCCCAAGTGTGTATATCAGCGAGACTGGCCAATGAGCCACGTTTCGACAAGTGTTTGAAAAAATGTTATCTTTTCCCGTCTCCCCCAACAACCAAGATAGTATTTATAGCCCGACCAATCGTGGTTAGGCTTTCATTTGTTGCGCTCCAATCAATTTGGAGTTTACATGGTAGGCTATTTATGTAACGTAAGGTTTTTTCAAACACGTTATAAAAAAAATTTCATGAGCAGAAATGATTTTATGCTGTCAGGCACCCCCAATATTTTATTTTGGGTATAATTTATTAATTCCTGGACTATTTGCGTAACGTTTTACATATTATTTGTCAGCAAACCCTAAGGAACCTCTTTAACATACTAATTTAAAGGAGCTACGTCGGCTGACACGTGGTCAAAATTGCAATTTCTTCTGATCTCCTGTTTAGAAGATTGCTGTCTGGTGACTGTTATGGTTCAAACGTAAACATATAATGTTGTCTTTTCTAATAGGAGAGTTCTGCAATTCATGATTTTTTCTTCAAACATCCTAACTGTGGGAACTGCAGGGTAATGTTAATTTTTATTTTTGTTTGGCCGGTAGCTGAACTCTAAATTAGGGCATGTAGACGCAGCGTGATGTCAGTAATTGTGTTATCGGAAGCGGGTTTAGTGTTATCTGGGGGTCCGGGGCCCCGCCTGCCTGGTGATGACCCACAGTGGCAGCTCCATTTCGTGTAATAAAGCCGAGTATAGTCGTTACCTGTATGATGCGTACATGTCCTATTTCCATTGCTGGGTATCCACACCTATTAGGCTGACATGTTCCGTCTTCGGTGGGGTAAGTTATGGAGTCTTCCTGCCCATGCTCTTGCACATCCTAACACTGCCCGCAAGACAACGGAGGTTTGGAGAGAGTAGCCTTCTCTGTTCTTTTTGAGACAGGATATGCTCCCCGGGCAAGTCTCGATGAAGATCGGGACGTGTCCACGCGCCGGTGAGCCCAGCATTGGCCGCATCTGATAGAGAACTTGATCTGCCAGAGGTTTCTGTAGGGTTACCTCACCCATAGTCTAGAGTTTTACCCCAGTAGACTCCGGTGGTCGGGTTTCTTGGCGCCAGATGCTCGCCATTCGCCATAACCATGTTGGTAGAAACAGAGAGCGCCTGGTCTAATGATTGGT
Organism: Oreohelix idahoensis; assembly: GCA_024509875.1. NCBI lineage: Eukaryota > Metazoa > Mollusca > Gastropoda > Stylommatophora > Oreohelicidae > Oreohelix > Oreohelix idahoensis. The sequence goes on along the minus strand of JAMPIV010005278.1, from coordinate 83,037 downwards.
TTAATCTTCTTTATTTAAATCCTACTTTTCTTTCATCCTAGTTTGTCTGAAAGTGTCGTCTTCACTCAATGAACCACAGTGCTGGGGTCTAAACTCGTGCTACATTATATGGGACATTTTGTTTACTTAGCTTTCTACGCATTTAAAATCATCACTCAAACGTTGTCTAGTTTAATATATCTTGGGTAGACCAAACAGATTTGAATATTTGACTTTTATTTGACCAGCGCATTATTATGTGGCCGCTGCTGCGTTATCGATTTGGTATTCAGTGCTTTCATTTTGCTCTGATCCTCCCTACTTTTTTAGTGATCGTATGTCGTATGCGATACTTTGTTAACACTTTGACGGACTACGCATTGGGTGGTCAAATTTCAAAAAAATGCAATATGACCTTTCAAACTTTTTGGAACAGTGAAAGCCTAATTTTACTATTTCTGCATTCAAAAACCTAATTTCGGTTCCTTAAGGAACTTTTTTTTTTTTAGCTGCGGTTATAACTATCATTGTGCCAGCGGAACACAAAACACGATGTGATATGACATTAATCCACTCAATTAAAAACAGTTAAGTGTTTATGGCATTACGATATTACATATAATCTGGTGGTCCGCAACTTGTGTATTTGGAAAAGTGGTCCTTAGATGTAAAAAGGTTGGGAACCACTGGTCTAGTTGGTCACTGCTGGTTTAGATTGGGCTGTTTTGCTAGTTGTGTTAGTGCCTGTTGTATTGTTCAAAGGTCATCTAGTTGGTCACTCCTGATTTAGATTGAGTTATATTGGTAGTTGTGTTTGTTCTTGTTGTGTTGTCTCAGTGTGAACGATGTGAGCTACAAAGGGGTTCTTTAGTTGAGTTGGCTAGGGTAGGGCTTTCAGAAAAGTGTAGCCCCCCCCCCCCTCCTTTCTCCTTCCCTCCTCCGTTATTGCAGTTGGCTCGAAAGCCTGACGATCTGTCCACCATTGTTGAGGTTTTACAGAAAGTCATGGCAAACATGTTATCGGACCATATTATAACCTACTCACAATATTGAAGAGACCTAAGCTGATATCGTATTGCCACACATACGCTACAACAAAGAAAGCAGATACAACAACCGAAGACACTCACAGACACTAGTCACATACGAGATAAATATATTTATTTACAGAATTTTTTTTTCTGCGTTACAAATGAAATTTAAAGGTTTTTTTTAATATATTCTTTTTTTTGCTTAAGGGGAAACAACTCAACTAATAAGCAGATACAGAATTAAACACTACAGTTTTACCTTTCTGCAATTTATTCTGTTACAATTCAAATTTAAATAAGGCGAACTCGAGTGTTTTATCATATTAGCATGTGTAATAATTCTCTTAATGCTGAGCTTTTTTTTCCCCTACATAAATACACTCATTAAAAAACAAAAACAAAAATGCAACCTGATGCACACATGAGGGGAGCAAATACATATACGCAGTGCCACTCTCAAGGTTACTATTAAAAAACCATGATTTCTTTCATATCGTTGATTTCCACACCACAATGTTCTGTTAGCGGTGAAAAGTGCTCTTCATCAATCACTTGAACAGATTATGCTACAAAACATCCTAGATAAACGTTGTCTACGGCCAGTGCTGTTATAGATACAAACAATACTAAATATTACGAAAAGAAACAGCCATCATAAATGAATACAACCTTATGGAGGTTTGTTTGGATGTACACCATTATTTACTTGCTTATCATAATTTATAGAAGAGTCTTCAAATTACCAAGAGATTTTTTGAGCCCGCTAGCTGCTAAATTCATTGCTTCAAAGATGAGGTGCTGTTTTAACAAGTTTATTCTCAAACTACATGATTTGGAACGTCCCTTGTATAGCTCTGAAACATGGAGAACATTAAAAACAAAAAAATTCAAAAAGTTACAGAGCTCATAAATAAGTGCTTCCGTAGAACAGAACGATTGTAATGGTATGACAAGATTGCATATGATTACAATGTAGAACTGATAACACGAACCGGACATGTGTCAGTGCAACAAGAGATGAGAACACGACGTTGGTAATGGATAAGAAACACATTGATTAATAAACAAGTAGATATCATGACAAGATAGTCCATGTTGTGAAATAAGCGATGGGGGGGGGGGGGGGGGGGGGTCGGGGGGGGGGGGGGGGGGGGTCGGGGGGGTGTCGGGTCGGGGAGTGAGAGAAGGCGACAAACAAAAAAACATAAAGATGGTAACCGGAGACAGACAACGATAAGTGTAAAGGTGACATGTAACGATATCACGTGGAAGGCACGTGACAGGAGGACCTGGCATGATTTTGTTGATGGAGGACCTGAAGGATAACGAATTAATGAAGCGTAACAGACTCATAGACACTACTGACAAACGTAATATACTTACAAACTCTATTGACAAACGTAATACACTCATAGACACTACAGGACAACGTAATACACTCGCAGACACTACAAGCAAACGACATACACTCATTTATACTACTGGCAAACGTAATACACTCATAGACTCTACTGACAAACGTAATACACTTATAGAGACTACTGGCAAACGTAATGTACTTATAGACACAGGCACTACTGACAACGTAATAGACGCATAGACACTGCTCAAGAACGTAATATTATTAATAATATTATTGCAGATAATACTCACGAACGTAGCAGACATATAGCCACTACTTTCAAACGTAATAAACTCATAGATACTACTTACAATCTCAATAGACTCATATCATCATCATCATCAGTTGCCATCTCCACAATGAAGGTTGGCTGTAATGGATCTCCAACGTCTTCTGTCTCTTGTCTTGGTGGTGCACTCTGATAGACTCTTTCCTGTCCATCTCTTGATGTTATCTTCCCACTTATAGCGCTGTCTTCCCCTTGCACGTTTGCCTTCAACTCTCCCTTCTGTTATGGTCTTCTGCAAAGTGTTATGCCTTTTTATGTGGCCAAAGTATTTTAGCTGCCGAACTTTGACCTCCCTCATTAGTTCTCTTTTCATACCTAGATTTTCTAGGACCTCCTTATTTGTTTTCATCTCTTTCCATGAGATACGCCCCATTCTTCTATATATCCACATTTCAAGAGCCTCAATTCTTTCTTCCAAATGCTTATTCATCGTCCATGTTTCTGCACCATACAGAAATGCAGAATATATATAACACTTTATGATTCTCAGTTTTAATTTGTGAGATAACTGTTTGGATGTCAGTATATGTTTCATGTTGTTGAATGTAGCCTTGGCCATTCCTATTCTCTTCTTGATTTCTGTTTCACATCTGCCATCTTCTGTTATTATATGACCAAGATATACGTAGCTCTTGACTTGTTCCAGGATTTTCCCATTTACGCTTATCTTTAATGTGGGTTTATCGTCTGTTTTGCTAATTATCATAGTTTTTGTGTTCTCAATATTAATGTCGAGTCCATATTCATGACTAGTTCTTGTAACCCCTGTTCGCTTTCAGCTAACAACACGGTATCATCTGCATATCTAAGGTTGTTTATTGACCTTCACTGATGTTCAGTCCTGGTATTTCCTGTATCTGTTTGAAATTTTTTTCGGTGTATAAATTAAATAGGCAGGGGGACAGCTCACAACCTTGTCTGACACCTCTTTTTATGTCTATGTATGGTGAATAATTCCTTCCCGATCTTACTGTGGCAGTATACACAACTCATATACACAACTCATATACACAACTCATATACACAACTCAAAAACTACTAGAAGTCATAAACATTAATGTGGACAGGACTAGCTAACTGGGACATATATGTAACGTTGACAGAACTATAGACAGGTTAACAAGGAGTGTAATACTCAGTGTAATACTGATAGAACTACAGATTGACTGACTGGAGCAGAATTGCAACGCTGTCACATAGGTTTTTTTTTTAGATTTTATCAGGTAGGTAATAGATGTTTATAGCCCTGTCTGAGCAAAGGTGATAGTGATGACAATGTGAAAGTAAGGGGTAAGAAGTAGTTTTATCACGAGGTGATAGTTGTTACCGTTGGCTTCTCACTGTTGCCGTTAACACTGTTAATGGGGCTGGTTTATACTGGCTCTTCTATTTACGTTTACATATAATTATCCATTGTCTTTTCTCAGTAAATTATGAGATCGTGCTCTTGATGGTGAAGTACGCGAAGGTGGGATATAATATTGACAACTTCATCTTTCTTATCGGTTCGACGGTCGTCTAGAAAAGGGTCTCGTCTCTTGGTCACCGTGCGTGACAACTAACGCTGAAACGTCACAGCGTTCACTAGACCAATAATACTTTTACATTACATTACACGTTGTAACCCCTAAAATCAGATGCTGTTAACCTCTAGCAGACCATGCCAATAAATCTGCCGTAACAATTCCCTGTCCACTGGGGGAAAAAAAAAAAATCTATTAGATAGATTTTTTTTTTTTTTTTTTTTCAAAAACCTATCTGAATTAATACCAAAAAAAAAATTTAAAAAAATCAAAAAATTTAACCAACAATGCGGCATATGGACTACGATGTTCTGTCTAGAACAGTGTCGTGGTCATGTCGACTCAGTAACAGTCATCTAATATATTAATAATCATATTATACATAAGTGTTATACATAAATGACTAATGTTGATATCTATTAAATAATTAAATTAAAATATGTCGCATTACGAGTGAAAATTTAATTAAATTAATTATATTGAGTGTGTAATCAAAATAAAGTTATTGCAAATCTAATGTGAGAGAACTGAAGGGATATGTTAAGTAGAAAAAATAAATAAATGAAAAAAATAAAGTAGCGAAAGACAGTAATGTATAAATTTAACTTAATTATGTGTGTTGGAAATTAAATAAGTGTAGTATTAAGTTGTTAAAACCTATCTAACTAATTTAAACAATAATATAGTATGTAATGTATCAACCTAATTAATAAACATAATAGTTACATACAATAACATTATCTAAGAATCATGTGAGATCTTATTTTTTTTTTTTTTCTTTCAAAATTTTTTTTTCATCTTCAAATTTCATTTCATTTTTTCATATTTATCTCACCTTTTTATTTTATTTTCCATTATTTTTAACGTAATTAACTAAAATTAATGAAAGTTGGATATGATGATCCATACGTAGGCTTGATCATTGTGAATTCCGATTAACAAACAAATATTTAAATGTTTCAGTTCATGAGAATCGAAGCTATTGACAATTGTTCATGTCGCATACTGAGTTACTTTGATAGTGTTTTCTATTATTTTCACTTGATGCAAGGAAATGTGTCCAATAGTTTTGTCATAAATGAAATTCACACAAAGTTCTGGTGTAAATACGACCATAGTGTCATTTGATTTAGTTCATTTCGTTTTCGCAATCGTCTGTACAAGTTATTTAGTTGAATTGTAAGCAAAGGTTTATCTCCATGTTAAGAATTTCGCGATAGGATTCATTCTTCTGTGACACGTAATTTCGGTTGACGTATTAGAAAAGTGTCAGTGTTGATTGCTATACATCCAAAGGATTTCTAGATAGTGCGTCTGCGACGATATTGTCTGTCCCATAGATGTACTCAATCGTAAAGTTGAATGGTTGAAGGAGAATAGAGTATCTGGTGAGCTTTGGACTTTTATGATTCGCCCGTCGTAGTGATGCTACGGCCCTTTGATCAGTTTGTACTACGAAAGGGGCTCCCAGTAGAAATTTCTCAAGTTTGGTTATCGCCCACACGACGGCTAAAAGTTCGCGGTCAACGGTAGAGTATTTCACTTCTGGTGGTTTCAGTTTTCGTGACACGTACAAGTCAAATACGTACAAGAAATAATAAGTTGCAGTTCATACTTCAAATATTATTCCTTTACAAATCAGTCCTTTGTCTCCTAGCTTGAAAACATAGTAGTCAGAACCGCATAACTGTATGCACGCGTGGTTGGAAAATCCAATACACCGACAGTGAGATTATGCGTCTGGCATTAGAATAACTAAGGCGGACTATATATTCACGTTGACAAGGTTTAGTCAATTACTAACCTGTACCTTCATCTTTCTTCGTTATCACATTGGACTGACCCATGTCCATTATTTAATGTACTATAATTGTGCGGCAATATAAGCCCGGCAATAAAACATTCCAAGGACACGTCTTATCGGTTCGACGGTCGTCTAGAAAAGGGTCTCGTCTCTTGGTCACCGTGCGTGACAACTAACGCTGAAACGTCACAGCGTTCACTAGACCAATAATACTTTTACATTACATTACACGTTGTAACCCCTAAAATCAGATGCTGTTAACCTCTAGCAGACCATGCCAATAAATCTGCCGTAACAATAGTGTAAGAGAAAGGACAGTCTCTGAATAGAATAATTTATCTAATCCAGCCTATCTGGACGACTAAATTTAAATCAGACGCACTTTCTCTCCTTGTACGAAAATACAAGTTACACTGCACACACATGCACACAATTCTGTGACAAATACGCACGAACGTGAAAACAAACTATGAATAACATATAATGGATAGGGGGTTGACCGACACGATAACTAAAGGTTTAATAAAGTTTATTATCAATAGAAGATCAAAACAATAAGCATATACATCACTAGATCATGGTTTACAGACAAAATTGCAAAAGAAGAAATTAATCAAATAGGTTCTCCCCCTCTGGTAAAGGAAAAGAAAAGACGATCCCAACAGATGTTAATTAACCCAAAAGATCAAAAGTTAACAATAAGTTATGAAATAGTCAGTATGGGAAAAGAATAAGTTCCTAATGTAATCTATCCCGTGACTACTCAGATTAGTGAGATAAAAAAAAGAAAGAAGAAACCACATAAGTATATGATGTTAACAAAAGACATAAGTTTCTTTCTCCGTTCATTCAATTCACACCCATTCAGTGGCCACTTTCAGACTTTTCCTTACCCCAGTAGTTGTCGCAGGCATTCCAAGGAAATACACTAATAAGTAATAAGACTATTTAGTGTCAAATTTAAGTTTTGCCAAATCCAGCCCCAGACTCGCCGTAGTTGCTGACTGCAAATTTCACGGAAGTCGCTAGAGTCGGTGATTTAATTTGTCCTGGATACAACAAGTTATCTATGCCTTCAGTTGGTTGGAGTAAGGTTCATGCGTGGTGATCGCCGACGCAGGACGAATAGAACATATTTATTTCCTAGGTTGTTTAGCCTCAGGTGGCTGAGACGCTAGGTTAAGTTACACAAATGTTGCTGACAATATATTTCGCCACAGCTGGTTGATGAGATTGATATAAGTAATTCTGGTAATAGTTCTGGTCCAGTTAATATTATAATTTAATGGTTCTATTCTGGTTTCTCTCATGAAAATGAGGAAAATTGGACCACACAGGTCACAGCAAGAAGCTCATCAATATTAACTATCCCTGGATGCTTATAATATTATAAGTTCGTATGATCATAAGTTCATATGGCCATAAAAAACCGCTAGTACTCAGGTTGATCAGCCTAGATTTTAGGAAAGAAAATATAAGCATTTAACCAAGTTATCAATATCATATCTAACACGTGTTAAAATAGGACCTCTTCACCACTCCGTTATAAATTAGATTTAAAACACACGTGTCTAGCTTATCCTATCGTTTTTAACGCGTGATATGAACACTAGTCATTTAAAAAATTACATAAAATGGATAGAAGTAAATAATATATACCGTCAGTAGACAGTTATTTAATGTATGTTCTAGTCAATTTAAAACATCTCTTACTGGGAAATAGCGAGTAATTAAATTTACTTTACGGCTGAAAAGGGTTTAGCTATAAGTTATTTAATTAGCACAGAAAATCTCAGTGAAATATAATGAAAACTTTAAACACACCAAATCACTTAAAGGCTAGTATATAAATTACCGCAATCAGAAAAATGAAACACTCCTCGAAAATCTAATAATTTTCACTCTGTACGATAAATCTAAGATATCTAGCTCGTGAATTTCAGATAGATTTCTGAACAACTGATCATGGCTATCGGACAGACATGGTATATATCCGTAAATTCCGTTCTATCGCTCTTCAATTCGAAAGTCACACCTACTGCCAGACCCGAGCCCATTTGCCGTTCGATTCTTGAATCACAGGTAATTTTGCCACCTCTGCCGCCGACAACCTCTCTGGCTTGACTTTCATCATCTCCGCCTTGCCGAATATCAGCTACGCAATTAATTCCCCTGAAAGTTTTACGATCCAAGGTCCGTCTCAGACTTAACATCGCCCCTGATCAAAGAATCTATTACGCCATGCTCCGCGCTCTCTCTGTGTTCCACGTGCTTAATTGCCAAACGGCTCACGTGTCAATTGCACTTGTGAATCCTTCGTTCATGTACCACCCAAAAAAAAAAATATAAACTAGATGGGGAGGGGCAAAAGTGGATGATCACTGCTGCACTATTTCCACCTGTGACAATGTCATAGCGGTATGAGAATGAGTGTTGGCGTCATTAACTAAGTCAATAACTAGTTTGACAACAAATACGCTGTCAAGTAAACAGAAACTATACATCAAACCCCGCGTCGACAACTGACTACAAAGATTAAAGTTACATAACTACGTGTAGAAAAAGAAAGCAGACATTCAACCAACAACGAACAAACGCGTTGAACAAAAGAGACAGTTTATCACTGACATATCAAATAAAACAACATAGTGAAACATGAAATAATCCAAAGAAAGAATTACTTATTGCAGTTTTAGACACCATACGTCAAATCATCATTGACAAAGTGAAAAATCAGCTGGAGTTAAGGAAGACACAAGTTATCAGTAGACACAAGAGGAAACGAAAAACACACATGGATCTTCATTTCAGCTAGTAGTACTTTTGACGACACGTCGGCACACTAGCAATAATAGATATAGAGGTAAAAATCGTTACCTATATAATAATATATAAATAGAATATGCATATAATAATATATAAATAAATAAGTATATGGATTGAACAAGCAGACATACTCGAATAAACTTACGACGTGACAGTCAGACAGCCAGCTAGTGGTCTTTCACCTAAATATATGAATGCAAAAGTAGGAAAAGGAAAATACAAGAAAATAGTAGGACAGTATGGATTAGGGACAAGAAATGATAGAGGAGACAGACTTATCCAGTTCTGTGAAGAAAACCAGCTGGTCATATGTAACACCTTTTTTGAACATCACCCAAGGAAATTATACACATGGAAAAGTCCAGGAGATGTAACACGTAATCAAATCGACTATATCATGATAAAACATAGATTTAAGAACAGTGTCACAAGTGCAAAGACACATCCTGGCGCCGACATAAATTCAGATCACAATCCAGTTGTCATCAAAGTAAATATAAAGCTGAAAAGAGCAGGAAACAGAAGACAGGAGGAACCCCAGATAGAAATATCAGCGCTGAAACAACCAGATATAAAACAGAAATAATTAATCGAAGTCAAAAATAAATACCAACAGTTATTGACAGAAAGCATGGAGCAGTATAGAAGAGAAAACCCAGAAGAAAAAGCAACCGCAAAATGGGAATGCTTAAAAACAAGCATACAATCAGCAAATGCAAATTTACCTAAAAAGGAGTCTAAGAAAAATCAAATTTGGATGACAGATGACATCTTGAATAAAATGGCAGAAAGAAAGAAAGCAAAAAATACTCCAGAATATAAAACAATAGACAATGACATACGTACTATGTGTAGAGAAGCAAAAGAACGGTGGATAGAAACAAAATGTAAGGAAATAGAAGACTTGGAAGCGAAGCACATGACAAGAGATATGCATGAAGAAATAAAGAAATTATCAAATCGGTCGCGGTTTGCACAAGGAGGAAGCTGTATCAAGAACAAAAATGGTGTAATATTACTTGATGAGAAAGACATATCAAACAGATGGGCAGAATACGTAAAAGAACTATTCGAGGACAACAGAGGTAAAAAACCATCACCAGATTCTAATGAAGGCCCACACATTCTCAGATCAGAAGTAGAGAATGCCATTCATATGATACAAAAAGGAAGATCAGCAGGCATGGATAACATAAACATTGAAATGATAGAAGCTCTGGAGAGCTTTGGTATAGATACAATCACAGAAATATGCAATGATATATACAATACAGGATATTTACCACACGACATGAAGACATCAGTTTTTATAACATTGCCCAAAAAACCAAATGCAACAGAATGTTCAGACTTCAGAACAATCAGCCTGATGAGTCATGCAATTAAGATACTGCTCAAAATCATACAGGAAAGAATAAAAAGTAAAGTAGACAGCGAAATCCAAGAAGAACAGTTTGGTTTTAGACGGAACAGTGGAACAAGAGAGGCAATATTTTGCCTAAGAAGATTAGCAGAAAAATATACAGAGGTCCAAAAAAGTATGTATATGTGCTTCATTGACTATAAGAAGGCTTTTGACAGAATCCATCATGAGAAAAAAATTGAATGCCTCAAAGACATAGGTATTGATGGAAAAGATATAAGAATACTCAGTAACCTTTATTGGGAGCAAACTGCCACAGTAAGATCGGGAAGGAATTATTCACCATACATAGACATAAAAAGAGGTGTCAGACAAGGTTGTGTGCTGTCCCCCTGCCTATTTAATTTATACACCGAAAAAATTTTCAAACAGATACAGGAAATACCAGGACTGAACATCAGTGGAAGATCAATAAACAACCTTAGATATGCAGATGATACCGTGTTGTTAGCTGAAAGCGAACAGGAGTTACAAGAACTAGTGAAGCAAGTGAACAGTATAAGTCATGAATATGGACTCGACATTAATATTGAGAAAACTAAAACTATGATAATTAGCAAAACAGACGATAAACCCACATTAAAGATAAGCGTAAATGGGAAATCCTGGAACAAGTCAAGAGCTACGTATATCTTGGTCATATAATAACAGAAGATGGCAGATGTGAAACAGAAATCAAGAAGAGAATAGGAATGGCCAAAGCTACATTCAACAACATGAAACATATACTGACATCCAAACAGTTATCTCATAAATTAAAACTGAGAATCATAAAGTGTTATATATATTCTGCATTTCTGTATGGTGCAGAAACATGGACGATGAATAAGCATTTGGAAGAAAGAATTGAGGCTCTTGAAATGTGGATATATAGAAGAATGGGGCGTATCTCATGGAAAGAGATGAAAACAAATAAGGAGGTCCTAGAAAATCTAGGTATGAAAAGAGAACTAATGAGAGAGGTCAAAGTTCGGCAGCTAAAATACTTTGGCCACATAAAAAGGCATAACACCTTGCAGAAGACCATAACAGAAGGGAGAGTTGAAGGTAAACGTGCAAGGGGAAGACAGCGCTATAAGTGGGAAGATAACATCAAGAGATGGACGGGAAAGAGTCTATCAGAGTGTACCACCAAGACAAGAGACAGAAGACGTTGGAGATCCATTACAGCCAACCTCCGTTGTGGAGATGGCAACTGATGATGACAAAAGGGACGTGATGTCGAACCTCGGAAATAAGTGGAAAAAAAAACATAACCATTTGATATTTTTAAAAAGTATAGTTAAAGAAATTAGGGGAAGGCATCCAATTTACTTTCAAAGGGGAACAACTTAACTATTTAAAAAAAATATAAAACTAAATAACAGATTTTCATTACATATTTAATTTTATCAATTTATTCACAAAATCATACAACGCATTAAAGATTCACTTATTTTTCTTGGTTTATTTCATAAATTGTTAATACGTTCTTTTGTTCCCCGTGTTTAGAGTAAAAGAACTTTAAATAACTGGAGTTTGATGCACAGGTTAAAGTAGTTGACACTTATATGCTCTGCCACCTTCAATGATAATGCGAAATAAACCAAAAAAAAAAAGTCCTAAACAAAATGTTTCATCACCGCCGGAAAGCGCATTTCAACAATCTTTTAAACAAATGTTCTTACTTGGTCGTTCCTCCTCTACCCAGGGGCCGGAGTGGCCGAGAGTTATGGCGAATAGCTTTGATCGAATTTGTTCATAACCTTTTTTGGGGATGCCTAGCTGGCCGTGGGGTCAGTGTGATTCGCTTGATAGCTAGGCGGAGTTGTCGTACGGAAGGTACGGGGTTCGAACCCTGGCACTCACGTCTGTTGTTTTTCTGTTGTCCAAGTGTTCTACTTCTTTATTTCTTACGAGTGCCTGAAAACATACCTTTATGTTTGTCTAATATTAATTTAATGTCATGATCCGCTGCGTAGTGAGATCAGATGACTAGCCTTCTCGGATAAGGGCGAAAAAATAGAAGGTGCCGTCTACAAGTTGCGCACGTTAAAAATTCTTCGGCAGTTGAAAATCGTAAAGAGTAGGCCATACTGTCACTGCCCTGATAGAATTAATATTGGGATCCTCGCTGGAGCTTTAGAGTTCTTGCACTGTACTGAGATCTTTCTTGAGATCTAAGGGAGGAGATATGACCAGTGATTGAGTTGACCGTGTACAATAAAGATGGTCCTTAAAACCATACAAACCTCTTCTACCTTGGGGTGTAGATGTTAGCCAGACAAAGCGCCATGTTATCATGTAAGGTGTATTTCTTTGGTCTGGTTCCAGGCCAGGCCTTGTTCCTTCAGCGATTGTCAAATGTTTTCCTGCTAGCGAACTCTAGGTCGGCCCGAAGATCTGGATTCCTGGCTAGTGGTTTCTAATATGTGTCGTGGTAGACGTTCTTCTCCAATTCTGTAGAAGTGCCCAAACCATCGTAACTGGGACTGTTCCACTCGGGTCTGAACAAACTGTATTACAAAACATCCCAGAAAATGGGTCTACGACCTGCGCCATTGTAAATACGCACAGACATAAATATGACAAAGGAAGAGAAACAGCGGTTACAGAAAAACTCTTTCGTAATGAAGTTTTTGTTTTTGGATGTACGACAACTTTATTTAAGGACTTTCGTTATTTACTGGAGAGTCATCCAAATACCAACAGATGTTTCACCCGCCAGGTCATTGCTTCTAAGATACAGTGTTGTTCTAGCTTGGATAAGTTGATTCTCGACTTACTTGATTTGGGAGTGGATTGATGGGTGTCAGAGTATAAACAACTCATCGGTGAGGTCTGAACACCACATCTTTAGGGATCAACTGACTCCAAGATCCTCTGCCACTTTAGTTCAGATCCCGAGAGGGGCCGTTATCTGTGGCGCTCAACGAGGATGTATGGCAGACATCTTGCATGACATTCCGTTGAAACCAGCATGGGCATATTTATGAAACTGCACCCTTTTCGCTTTGTGGCTAGCTGGCGCCCCTAGTGATAACCGTGAGGTTACTCCCACCCCTGTCACCGAGGACTTAACTTCCTCTCATGCCTATGAGTTGAACGCACTGCATCACAACCAAGTCTAACGTGGACCAATGCTCCGAGAGACTGAATGGCTGCTGGGAAATCAGTCGCGAACATTAGCTGTCTGAAGGGCGAGCGGAGCTACACCAGACAGATGGACTCCGTAAGGACATCCTTTTCCTCTTCCCTGGTATGGTGGCTCTACCAGGGTGACCGAATATTTCCACCATTTATTGCAAATACAACGTGAGAATTTTAACTGTCCAGAATCATAGCGGGAGCTACGCAGATCGTGCTCTCTAGTCGATACCTGCTGCAAATGAAATGAGGAAATACAAATGCAGAAGGAGAGGTATGGGAGAGAACAGGAGAGAGAGAAAAAGAAGGGAAGGTTCAGAAAGAAAACAGATCGCATTTCGATGAAATATGTGCGTATAGGATACTAGAATTGTCGAAGTGCCAATCAACGTACAGCCAATATACAAACACACATCTACAATTTCGATATCCTCATGATCCAGGAGACAAATTTAAAAGCCAATAGTTTTATCAATTACCAAGGCTACAGATGTTACTCCAATTTATGTGGGCCTGGTAGACGAGGGCAAGCTATATATGTAAAACATGAGCTCCCTCATACGTGGCTGGATACAGGTTCTCAAACTAGTGAGGATGCGGAATTGCATGGGATTGCTGTGAATATAGGCGGTCAGTAGTGCCAAGTCTACAATTTATATACTCATTTCGACCATCGTACAGCATAGAGTGATTGGAATTTTCTGGTGGAATTGTCTGAAGATTCTAACATAAGGTGTTTAATTGCTGGCGATTTCAATGCGAGATCCAAGGAGTGGGGGAACATCACGGAAAATAGGCAGGGTAAAGCTTTGAGCCAGGCATTACTTAACACGAACCTTGCCTTATTGAATGATCGTCGTCCAACTAGACTGGCAACTAATCCTGGGGATATAAATGGTGTTGTAGATCTGGCATTCATCTTGTTACGCCTGTGTTTATACACATCGGTGCATTTCCTAAGGGAAGGCATTACTGTGAACAGATGAGGCGACACCAAGACGCACCACTGGTGAAACCGTACTATTGTAATTATTACTTACTTACTTAGTCGTTCCCCTTCTACCGTGAGGTGTAGAGGTTTGGAAGAGAGAGCACCAGACCATCCTATCAGCTGTCTTCCTCCTGGTCTGGTTCCATTCTAGTCCTCGGTCCTTCAAAGATTGTCTAATGTTGTCCTCCCAACGGACTCTTTTATTATTAGTGATGTCAATTTTCAGTAAAATATTACGTATGCACGTCTGCTTAAGACTTGTAACGGCCTCTTTCGACTATGTACTTCAAGATGTTCGGACGCATGTGTGAGAGCTCCGATTATGTGTAGATGTCCTCTGCATGATTTACAGATTAATTGAACAATATATTTATGTCTGTGCCTGTGTTGGCTGGATATTAAAGGTGTGTATTAATTACAAGAATAAATGTCTTTTCAACGAGTATGGCATGCAGTTTAAATCGTGGACATCATGACTCTGACTGACGGTACTTTAGCCTACCAATCATTGTCTTTGATCGCTCATTGATATGATGTCATCTGCCAGCATTGTCACGGAGTGTTTGAAGGTTTTGTCTAGATTATTTTAAAATTCCTTACTTTTCTATTCCTTCACATTTTGTCTGTTTTCTCTATTAAATATTTGCACCTGTGATCTGTTCTATTGCTGTTTTTCAAGTCTTCACTAATAGTCCTGCCATACGATCCTAATGCTATCTTCTCCTACAAAGGCACTTAAAGTATTTCTTTAAGGACGTCAGTACAATTTATTCGCTTGGTCGAAACCACAGTGGTTCCGAGAGGATTATATTTCCGTGTTCAGTGGTCAACTGAAAACCGCCACGATAAATCTTTTTACGTGTCTAAGCAAGAGACGGGAAATAATTAACTCTGGACGTGGGAACGAAAATGTTTTAACTTCATGCGAACAAATGCTGAGTTTTAAAATCACTTGCTGATAACCATTGGAAGAGAACGCACGGTTATAGAAGAGAAGCCTCAAGCTACCTCATATCTACAGTATATGTGATTTGAGAGTAACGCTACTCCAAATCTATTTTCTTAAGCTGTGGATAAGACCTGAGCGGTAAGCAAACTCTCAGTATTCGCTTAATTATATAACTCTAATATCGAGGGATTAGTTAATTGATGAAAAGTGTTAAATACCTAATATTGTGGTTTTAATTCTTTACATTAGATTGATAGCTATTTTGCATTTATGTATTTTGAATGTTATTGATTAATTATAATGATGTAAGTACTGGCTGATGTCTGAAAGTACTACATTCTAATGATTTTGGGAATGTGATGAAGAAAGCTGTTGTGAACGAGAGAGGGAACCATGTTGTTCAATGGACGAGTGAATGAAATATCATTCCTCCAATGCAGTCACGCATGGACGCACACGGCCAGGCGTCTGCTTGTAACAAAGGTTGACCTAACTGACCCGACCAGTGTGAGACTACTGCTAGACAGGAATTTTTAAACAAATGGACAGTCACCTTTAAGGAAAAGACTGACGTTACGGTTCAGGTAAATATATTATTAGGCACCATTCTGAGACGAAATGTCCAGATTGGCTGTAGTTAATATATCTGTATAAAACAGAAGATTTATTACCTGTATTATCTTCCACAGCGCAGTTGCAGAATCCTAGCCAGTTTCTGGATTTTGATTGCTGTAAATTGTTGCGAGTAAACCACCTAGTTGCTCTATGCTACAGAGAGAACTAGTGCTTACGTCTCAAACCCTCTAGCGGTGATCACAAGTCAGCAACCCTGAGCAGTCTACAGCATATAAGCATTCAACATCTCGTCAGCACCTGAACATCATAACTCAACTTCACAACCAGGTTAACAAAAAGCCTAGTCATCTCTTGGACTGTAGCCCCACTGAAGCAAATTATCCAGTTGGTAATCCCTACCTACTGAGACACCCAGGAGAAGTCCAAGCAGATAAGTCTACTTAAAACCCAGGCCAAAGTCAGAATTCATTTTTTTTCCCAAGAAATAGACATAGGAATAAACTTTCATCAGTGAGGAAAATAGCCTCTTATTCTTATCTGAACCAAAGACACTGACAGTATTCTGAATCCTTGAATAAGTAATATCATAACTGTCTTTTTTTTTAAATTTCCTAGTATTTCTTTTTTCAAAGTACATGTCAACATTGAATTTATTTTCCACTATAATTAAAGTAATTATGTACATTCTGTAACTCACCATCATTCTGAGTTTGACTTAGTAGATTGTATGTTCTGTTCAGAAAAACATACTCAACCCTCCTTGTATTACTTGTGACTACTAGTTCATCTTCAAAAAGATTTGAGTAAGAAAGAGTTAGTCGTTACCATAAAAATACAAGAGTTGGTAGTCTAAATGGTGAGAGAATCACTGACACCAACCTGTGCCCTTCTGTTAACTCTTTCCCCCAAAACTAGCTCACATCTGTGAAAACTAGTGTCTAAAGGTCTATGTGCTTTCTACACATCTTCCTTTACTTATACATCATTCAGAAAATAATTTCTGCGACAAGCTTATTGCATTAACAGGAAGCTTATCGTATGTCCAGTGTCAAATAAATGTATGAAAATTACTTCGAAGTGAACTTCACTCATTCGCATTACATGTTGCAGTGTTCATACGTTCCAGATCTAACACCAATGATAATGCCAGTATGAGATAATCTAAAACGTATGTAACACCTATAATCTGGTGCCCAGTCCTGAGGGAATTGTTAAATCAAAACACTGAGGAAATTAACTGCATATTATTGCCAAGTGTAAAGAATGTACATCAACGGCCATCAATATTTTGTGTATGTGCAACGCTGTCTGCACAGATCGTAACCGGGTCTTTTTCGATCGTTTTGCCGGCAGCTGAAACTGGGTCCCGTGCAGCTAGCAAATATTTCTTCGCTACAGAAGGTTTACGAAGATTTTGGCAAGACACATTATTACAAACGACATTCTCAGCCAAGGTACTGCCGATTGTCGCAATCTATGATTCAGCCCAGACAGGAGTTTTCAATTATTCTGCGGAAGATTGAAACCAACCACCTCACTCTTGAGTGAGTAGTAACACAAGGAAATCAAAATAGCGAAAACGACAAGCTATGTCGACGAAGACCACTGTGGATGAAGTTGCTCTGCATTGCGTACTGTGGAGAGGCACCAGTACCTTACTGCTCAGAAGTGTTACTGAGGGGAGGATCTATTGAAGCTAAGTGCTCTAATATTTTTGTGTTCTGATTCTATTTATGATTTTATTGCAGAGCTCTTCTCCTTACATGTTCTATGTGATATGTGTATTACTGTATTTTAAGCGGGTTTCGGTTGGAAGGGACTTGATTATTGGAAACATTCCGCCAAGGCAGGGCCAAAGATCAAGGTATCTATAGGGTTTGGACGTACGTAATTTTCTAGTATTGCAGTCTGGCCAACAATGCTGTGAGCATAGCGTGCTATACGAGATCACTATATTCATCATTGTATAAGAGTGATGTCATGTTTCCTGTAGTTCGTGATTGTTGTACGTTTCGTTGGTTTTGATTCAGTTTTCTTTCTTTATTGTTCGTATTTTGTAGATCTCATCTTACTATCGATTATTTTATATATATATATATATATATATATATATATATATATATATATATATATATATATATATATATATATATATATATATATATATATATATATAGAGAGAGAGAGAGAGAGAGAGAGAGAGAGAGAGAGACTGCAGTCAGCGACTCATAGCTTGACTGCCTGCGTCAGGACCAGCGAACCAGAGCTGGTCAAGACCGTGCTCCACCTCCACGTGGTGGTCCTGAAAACAGTCTGCAGTAGTGCAGGCTGGCTGAGCGAGCAGGGATCGCAATGGGAAGGCAAACCCGGTCATAAAAATGCCGTGCAGAAGTCGGATGTGTCGACCGAAAGGTGCAGATATCACAGCTACTTTGTAAACAGACACAACGCAACCACCGTCCATTTCAGTTCGTACGAGGAAGAAGGAAGAAGAAGAATATATATATATATATATATGATAGGGTGGGCGAGATGATGATGATATTGTGATATGTTTGATCACTCTCTTTTCACACTCGCACCGACCCGAACAACAATAAAACTCTTGATTCTAGATGCAGGGGCTGTATTTATTTTTACAACCCATTCAGTGACTAAGCAAACATTAAACAAATAAACCAACGAACATAACATAACACCCAGCTAGTGCTCAGTTGCTAATCTGAAGAAGCAAACAAAGCAACGAACTAGTTAAAATCATTGTTGAGTAACGATACTCTCACCTGTCAAACAGTCCTTCCATGCCACCTGACACCCTCAACTATCACACACGCACACACTCATGCGTGTCGTCCAAAGCGACTAGTAAGGTGTTGTGCATGAGGCTGGCAACCTCACCGTGTAACATCGGTTGCTACCAAAACCACTACTGCAAGAGTACACACTCAGCTATCACACACTCATGCATGTCCTCCAATGAGACTAGTATGGTGTTGTGCATGGGGCTGGCAATCTCACCATGTAACACAGATTGTTACCGAAACCACTACTGCAAGAAAACACACTCAGCTATCACACACACATACTCATGCATGTCGTCAATGAGACTAGTATGGTGTTGTGCATGAGGCTGGCAATCTCACCATGTAACACAGATTGCTACTGAAACCACCACTGCACGAGCATATGAATACTTCATGCAGAGGCAAACCACACTGGTGGCCCCATGCTCCCACAGGAGCGGAGAAGAGAAATATATATCTCCAAGTGAGCCCACGTGCTCTCACAAACCATTCTTCACATAACCATAATTAAATAATAATAAAATGGACATAAAATAATATTCTTCAACTACATGTACATCAAATACTCTCAATAATAAGAATAAACCACCACCTCGAACTGATCCATCTCAATATTCGTCACTGCCCTCTGAACATATCGTAAGTGGCGACTGGTGCGCCTGGTAACAACCGTGTCGTATATGACCCCTGATGAGATTGGGAACTCATCACACGAAACACATCGTTACCGTCACCGAAACAACCACAGCAATAGCCTCAAAATGTTTATTGTGGACCTGTAATGGACACCAGCTGCATTGGTGTTTCCATGCTCCGCCGGGAGCAACCAGAGAAACACATGTCTCAACGTGCCTACGCACCAAGGAGTGGCTCTAATCTCCCCAGAAATCTAAATGGCTATTCTCACTTCAAAGTAACCCATAAATATATACAGTAGAATAATCAACAATCGTGACATACACTTAATTACTCTTACAATAAAGAATAAAATATAATTACTCTTGACTTAACACTAAAACTAAATTCATCACCACGTGGCCTCCCGGCTGCCATCTTGATATTTTTGCTACCAGGTTGATATTATCTTAATTCACGTGAAATAGCTTCATACCATATTTGTCTTTCTGATAAATAAAATAATCGCTCTTAAACTTTCACATCTATCTATCTATTTAGACCTAATTCACTAAACATTAAAACAGACTCGTGCTGAATATAATTTCAGACTTATAGAACACGAATGCTAAATTCTACAAAATGCGCTAAGAATTACAGCTCACGTGCTCTGGTCCATCTGCTACCTACACCGGTCACCTCGTCGTTTGCTCTCTCGTCTGGGCTGATACTAGGAAAGGTCGCTGCTGGCTCGCTATTTCTTTATATATACTGCTAAGCCTAAACACTCAACTTAGTCCGCGCTGCGCGGATTAATTTAGCCACTTAAATGACACTCGCGATATTTGCTTTATCAGGCATGAAAACACAGATATGGCACACAATTATCAAATATATCACACGACTACCAAATATAGCACACGACTTTGCACGAAAATTAATTATTAGGCTTTATTATGGCCTTTTCATCAATCTTGAAGACTTTTTACATCCCAGCATGCTTCACGCACATCGAAAATATGGGCGATAAATGTGCCATGAACAACGAAAGGGGGGGCCTCCGGGGTGTCTTTACGGCCCCATCATATATTCATTCATTCATTCATAACCCTCCACTCCCAAAGGAGCATAGGCCTTCAACAAACACATGCCAAGTCCTCCTGTCACGTGCCATCATCTCAAGTTCTTTCCATGTTCTCCTCATCATTTTCACCTCTGTTTCCAACTCTCTTCTCCATGTACTTCTTGGTCTTCCTCTGCCTCTCTTGCCCTGGGGGTTCCAGAACAAGGACTGCCTTGTAATGCTATCAACAGGTTTCCTCAGTGTGTGTCCTATCCATCGCCATCGTCTTCTTCTCATTTCTTGTTCCACTGGCACTTGTCTAGTTCTTGTCATCAGTTCCACGTTGGTAACCTTGTCATACCATTTTAATCCCTCTATTCTACGCAAGCACCCATTTATGAAAGTCTGTAGCTTTTTGATTGTTGTCTTTGTTGTTCTCCATGTCTCTGAGCCATACAATAGGACTGACTTCACATTTGAGTTGAAGATTCTTATTTTCGTGTTGGATCCTATTTCTCTTGATCTCCATATATTTCCCAATGCAATGAAAGCTCCTCTTGCCTTTTGTATTCTTATTTTGATATCGCTGTCTGTCCCTCCAACTTTGTCTATATTACTGCCAAGATATGTGTAATTTGACTTGTCCATATTTGTTGAAGTTTTTTGTGGTTTAAATTTTTTACAGGATGGGGTAACCGGCCCCATGCCCAACCCTCCTTAGTCGCTTTCTACGACATGCTTGGCAGGGGACAGTGTTACTATTCTTTGCTCACCTTCCGGGCCCCGGTAACACACGGTAACATATATATATGTTGTTTGCGTTTTGGTCTAGTCATTTATGTAGCTGTAAGCTCTTTTTTACACAAATTCATTACTTTTTTTCCTCGTTACTACTTTCTTAAGTTGCTTACACTATTGTTTCATTATCCTATAAAATATTCTAAGCCCAACAATTGTTCTTTGATGGCATACAAATTTAATTTTGAGTGATCTTAAGAATTCTAAATATTTGCATTTTTGCTTGTATTCTTCAGCAAGACTAAAAGTCAATTAAAGACTAAGTAAGGTATAAACAGGTTACAGTATAATCATACAAAATGTCGACTATGGAACCTTTTGTCCAGCTTGGGAAAGAGCTTGGGTTACAAGTGTCAGCCCTTAAAGAATTTGCCATGGAACAATAGCCATAGAAAAATAAAGAATAGAAGAAGAGAGAGCAAGGGAAAAGGAGGAGAGAGTACAAGCAAGAGAAGATAAAAGGACAGAAGAAGAAAGAGCAATAGAACAAAAAAGAAGAGAAGTAGAAAGAGCAATGGAAGACCGAAAAATGGCCATAGAAGAATGGCAGAAGAAAAAGAAGCTCAGAAGGCTCAATATGAACATGAAGAAAAGATGACTTCAATAGAGCTTGAAACACATAGATTACAAAATGCAAATAAACACAATGGTAATGAGGTTGAAGGTTCCTCTATAAAAGAACACATTGCTTCTTTTAAGCTGAATTTACCAAAATTCAACCAAAAAATAGATGATATCTCTGCTTTAACAGATTTGACGCTGTGCGTGAAAAACACAAATTAGAAAAACTATCAAGGTGCACTCGATTGATGTCATTATTGACATTGGAGGCTTTGTTAGCTGTAGGTACCATGGATGATGCCAACATTAAAAACTATGATGCAATTTAAGCATTGCTTTTGAGAAAATATAAGTTAAATGAGAATGGGTATCACCTGCTGTTTAAAACATTAAGACCAGATTCCAACAAGGATTTTTCAGAGTATGTCTCATCTATTAAGTTGTGCTTTAACCGATGGATCGAGTTATCGAAAATCGAACACTCATATGAGCAACCTATGGATCTCATGCTGAGGGATAAAGCATTATCCTCCCTAAGCCCTGAGTTGTTGGCGTACTCACCCGAAAGAAAACCGGATTTCTTTGCATCTGTCGAAGCACTGGGACGACAATTTATAACAGCGCATCCCGGGAAAGTGGTCAATAATTCCAATATAAACGAATCTCTGCCGGTGGCTTCGGCAAAGTCGGTACACATTAACTCACCAAGGTACCGATCACAAAGTATTGACAGTAATTTTGATTTAAACAGTGACCGAAACACAGGATCATTCCGTGGACGTTACAATTTTACTGGGAGATCACCTCCATTTCAAATAAATTTTCATCCATATCATGAAGAAAACCGACAATTTCAATACTACTCTCGCTCAAAGAGAAGTTGGCGAAGAGCTGAGAACTCTTACCCTAATAGAGGCAATAGAGCTTATTATGGCAATAACAATCATAATGGTAACCATAACAGAGGTTATCAAAACAATAACGTCTATTGTTAACGTAACATGGAACGTGCTAATGCCAGTTCTGGTCAGGTTACCAATGCAGGAGTAATGAATCAAAATGACAATAACAAAAATCACGTCAATGCTTGTTTTGTTGGCTTATCAAATGTTTCGCAGTGTACTGAGTGCAGCACTTTGTTCCAGCCAGATGTGGTGTCCATACTCCTCTGTGGTCATCCCTTGCCTGCATTACCCTCTGGTCCTTTGCCTGTGTTAGCCTCGCATGATGGAAGGGGGTCATTGACCTTACATAAGGGTTATGATAATAATCATTCTGTTTCAGTCTTGCGTGACAGTAGGGTGCACTACTGTGGGCGTAAGTGCTTCACTGGTGTATCCATCATGTTATACAGGAGAAAGGGTAACGAGTATCACTTTTGGAGACGCGGTAGAATGTTACCTCACAGCAATGATACACAACGACATACCTTTTTTCTCAGGTGAGACTAAAGTGTGTGTATTCCGGGCACCAGTTGCGGATTTGATCTTGGGAAACGTACATTGAATTAAGGATTGTTCTGCCCGGAAAATTGAAGAATGGGAATGTCAGCATATTATGCCTATCTACATCATCCTATTCTTTCCTAATGGTAATTTTTCGAAAGAAGGACAAATCTATTCTTTCATGTATTGACTTTATAAAACTTAATATTATAACTGATTCGGATGCTGAGCCAATGCCAGTAATTGAAGAATTACTATCTAAACGTTTCAGTGCCACATACTTTAGTAAGTTTGGCTTGTCTAAAGGTTACTGGCAAGTGCCTCTCACGGAAAAATCTAAACCCTTCACTGCCTTCTCCACACCTCTAGGTCTCGTCCAGTAGAAATTTTGTGTTTGGATTAGCGAATGCTCCTGCCACATTTGTGCGCATGATGAGGAAACTCTTTTCAGATAGATCAGACATTATAACTAACATTGATTATATCTGTCTATTTCATAACTCTTGGGACGAGCATATTTCAGGTCATATTTTTTTTCACTAAGAGTGGGTAAGAACGGCGAGTGAGTGGCCACGTATGTCAGAGAGAGTGAGTTTTCTTTGTTACAGGAAAATTGTATTATCTGGATTCTGCTTAAATATTGTTTACTTTACTGGATAGCTTTAGTAGGAACTTTGTTCTTTTCTTTACAGTCTATGCTATAACATGGTGCTAACCTTTGACCTTTGGGGTTATTAATTTGTTGGGTTCTTTTTCTCAATAAGGGGTGGGCACATGTATTCTGTAAAATTTCTATTTATGTAATTCTGATTTTATTTCATCTTTCTTAGATATTCGGTGTTGTCAAGTTCAATGATAATAAACAACAAAAGAAATTAACTACAGCCGATAGGATAGTCTGGCGCTCTCTCTTCCAAACCTCTACACCTCACGGTAGAAGGGGGAACACTTAAGTAGTAAGACAGATACTTCTCCTTAATACTATTTCACTCAAGTTGTCTTTGTAAATAGGCTACTAGAGAAACTTCTCATTCACATCTTAAACTTTCTCACGTGAAATCTACTTCTCATTTATTTCACCTTATCCACTCTACTCAGGCGGGACCATAAATAACTTTCAAACCAATCAAATTACGACACAAAGACATTGACTAACCACTTCCTTTTATATTTTTAAGTGAAAATTTCTGTGTAACCAGTTGCCAAATAGGGCCTCCACAGCTTCCTATAGCTTAGGGCCTCACCATGTTTAAATCCGACTCTCAGTCTCTAACACTTCACTCTCTTACAGCAGTATCTGCTACATGACTACCTTTAAACTTTTTTACCATTGTGAAGCGATTCATGTTTTCCTGACACATTTGATACTTGCTACCGATTTTAATATCGACCCCATGATTGTTAATGTTTTGTTGTAGGCCTATGTGTTCAGTCTGTACCATTATATTACGAAGTGCTGATGGATTTCCGGCAATGCTACTGTCAGAAATAGGTTTTACAATATTACTTTGGACTTGACTGGGTTTTGCAATTGTTAATCAGAGTCAACCTCACTCCACTTAAGGCAAACCATAGGTGCTCAGTTTCCCTCAGCAAATGTCGAAGAGTATGAATGCTAATTGTACATGTAGCATGCTGGTTGTACATACGACGGATGCATCCTCTCTCAAACCCATCTCTGCTTGTCCCACGTTTGATTCTAAACTCCAGCAGTCTCAGCCTTGTTGATTCATCCGTTGCAATGTCATTATTTAGCAGGCGATCATTAATTGCCTTTAGTATCTCTCCCTTATCCATTTCCAGTGTCCCCACTATTGGTGCTCTCGAGGCGAGTCTGTCAGCTCTCTCATTACCAAGTACCCCTGCATGACCATGACAGTAGATCCACACGAGTTCTTGAATACTTAAGGATTTTATTGATGTTTTCCATTCATGCCACAGCCATCCGTTCTGAACTTTCCGAAGCATAGCTTGAGAGTCTAACAATATACGAGAGGCGTTCAGAAAGTAATGCACCACATCGTTTTTCTCAGCTAATAATGAAGATAGAAGCATGAAATTTTGCACACTTCAAATATGGCGTGTGCCAATTATGTGCACCAAATTGCACCGGAACTGGCGAAATAATACGGCTGCCCTAAACCGTTGAAATGGAGCGTGTTAGCAACTTGCGTTATAAGCAGCGAATTGTGATAGAATTTCTCGTTGCAGAGAAGGAAACTGTTGTGAACATTCACAAGCGTCTATGTGATGTGTATGGAAATTTTGCAGTCGACAGGAGTACAGTCAGTCGCTGGGTTTAGAGAATCAAAGAATCGGGAAGTGGAGATACGTAGCTGCTTGATCGGCCGCGCTGTGGACGTCCTGCCACAGCCACCAACACAGAAATGATGAAATACGCTGAGGGCATTATTCTTACTGATAGGCAAATCACTACTCAACAATTGGCCTTACAGCTGTCAGTCAGCATTGGTAGTGCAATTGCAGTTATAAAAACTCTCGGATTTTCTAAGGTTTGAGCAAGATGGGTTCCTCGTAGTCTCACAAATGACCACCGATTGCAAAGGAAAGCAATTTCTTCTGAATTGTTGGAGCGTTTCAATGCTGATGGAGAGAACGTTTTGGCTAAGATCGTTACAGGTGACGAAACCTGGGCACATCCTTTTGAACCTGAGACAAAAAGACAGTCAATGGAGTGGCATCATCCACAATCACCACGAAGAAAGAAATTCAAGACAATTCCTTCAGCTGGAAAGGTCATGATCACTGTCTTTTGGGAAATTGAAGGTGTGATTCTTGTGGACGTTATGCCAAGAGGAGAGACAATCAATTCCCAAGCTTGCATTAAGACATTGAAAAAAACTCAATCAACGTTTTCGCAGAGTTCGGCCGCACAAGAATCCAGCAGACCTGCTTCTCCTTCACGACAGTGCGCGACCTCACACAAGTCTGGCAACACGGGAAGCAATCACCAAATTGGGTTGGACTGTACTACCCCATCCACCCTATAGTCCCGATTTGGCACCCTCTGATTTTCATCTATTTGGTCCACTTAAAGATGCACTCCGTGGGACAAGGTTTGAAGATGATGAAGGAGTGATTCATGCAGCGAAGAAATGGCTACATGACCAAGACAAAATCTAATACGGGCTAGGAATACATGCACTTGTTTCGCGCTGGCATAAAGCCGTACAAGTTGATGGGGATCATGTTGAATAATACCGATGTTTACATGACATATCCATGTATATTGTATATAAATGTCATGCTTTTTGAATAAACAGCTCCTGAGAAAAACGATGTGGTGCATTACTTTCTGAACGCCCCTCGTAACTGCCCTGGTTGATGGAGTTTCAGTCAGCCACCTCAGTGCGCAGTAACTATAAATTGTACTTCGTGTCAAGTGTAGCTATAATTTCATATTTTGGGTCTTCCAAACTGATTTATAACGTTTGTATTTATTTGCTTTAGTTTTCCTAGTGGTAACATTGGTTTTTTAAATATTTTGTTGTTGTCATGTGTAGCTGCCGCTTCATAACATGAGTCTTCTAGGTATAAGAAGGTATAATTTTGATGCGTCTGTATTAATATGACTTTAGTATTGTTTCGTATAAAGTTTAGCTGAATGTTATTATGATCCTTCATAATTAATGTACTTTACCATATTCACTGTTTATCAATCTAAACTGCATCATATAAAGACAAAGTATCAACAGTAGCTAACAAAAACAATTAATTCTATGCAGACATGAGTGTGTAACAGCAAACAAAATTCTTAAGGACATAAAATGTCTAGCAGCAGCATTAGGCCTGCAAACAGAAAAGATTCTAATAACTGGTCTTTAAATTCTTAAAGATATAAAATGAATAATAGCAGCAGAAGGCATGCAAACAGAAAAGATTCTAATAATAGGTATTTTATCTAAGTTAAGTTTGGGTGGCCCCCCCCCCCCCCCCCCCCCCCCCCCCCCCCCCCCCCCCCCCCCACCCAGAAACTTGTTATACCCCCCTCTAGAAATATGGAATTACTGTGGACTCCTAGAAATGTAGCATGGTCCGCCGGGGGGGGGGGGGGGGAGGAAGGGGGGGGGGGGGGGGCATATTGCCGTAGTTGAGAACCATTGCCGTAGCAGACACTATAGTGACATGTTAGAGAGTTCATCCACACTAGGTCTTAGCTTTATGAAGTGGGTTGATCAGTTCCTTTTCTCACTTACCTGTGCCTTCCCTAACTCATGCGCAGAGTCAGAAACCCATTTTTACAGCTGAGTAGACAGAATAGTGACGCGGCCTGGTTTTGAACGCAATCCCTTTGCCTCAAGAAGCTACTGCTTGAACCCCACTCTGCCACTCAGACTCTACTGACAAGTTAGAACTTCTCATTTTCACTCCCATGGAACTTACAGCCACCACTTACAAGTGGCTGCATCAAACATTCGTGTGCTCATACAAAGGTGGTTTCTGCAGCAACAGGTTCTACATTAAGAGATTGCCAGCCGCATGCATAGGTTATCTGGGTTAGAATATACTGTAAAAACTGTAACTTTACCTTGCTGGACTTAGTGCTATTGAGAACTTTCCCGTTGACGATCCAGGTAAACTCCGGTTTTGGTGACCCCTTCATGGCACAGTTCAAGGTCTCATCTGAACCTTCTCTTACGATGACCTGGCTTTCTTTTGGTGGTCCGTTCTTCCAGTGAGGCGCCACTGGGGGAATAAACAATAGGAGAAACTGGCTTTAGGACTAGTTATATTTGGGATAATTGATTGGTGGATGTATATTTGATAAAGTTAAGGGAAAGAGCTACAGTGAAATGCTATTTTCGTTATTCATCAGAAGATTTCAATGAAAATGCACATACTTAACCTACATCAATCATAGATGCGCACAATGAAGGGTTTGAAGGTATTGCATCATTTGTTGCCATGGAAACGGCGGCCATATTGAATTCTGTTGTTCTATTCAAATTTGCTAAGGCTTTTTTTAAATTTTATTTATTACCTGTAATCTCCAAAAGAACGTTGCAATTCGTTCCGCACAGAATATAAGTCTCTTACAAATAACTCTAAGAGACTCATTTTCTGTGCGGAACGAATTGCAACGTTTTTGGAGACTATTTATTAATCTATCAATCAATACCAAATTTAAAATGAATGTTTATCATTACATTTTAAAAACTGTTGTCAGATTGGATTTTTGATAACTTGTGTAGATTTTGAGATATAGAACTTTAAAGTTTGTATCTAAGAATAGTAACCTTTGTTTTCAAAATTTTACAACATAATTTGCAATAAATCACAATTTTGATACGATATTTTTTAAAATCAGATCTCATAAAAGTTGTATTATCCTATGCAAATTATTTGTGCCAGATCTCATATTGATTGGCTAAAAAATGTGCAAGTTATAAGAACATCAGTAACATAAAACAAGGTTCTGAGAAAATCTTGATTTTCTTCACAGGAAAAGCACAATTTTTGAGGAAAATACTGTTTTTAAAATCAAAATACACCTACATAGAATGTGTTCTAACAAGTGATTTTCACATATTTAGGTTCAGGTGAACATAAATTATGAGAATATAGACTAATTACAATTTTAATTTTTGTACTGTTTTGACGTTAAAATGCGCTGTAGCTCCACTCCACGCAGATAGGATATTCGATAATTAAGTTACATGCAAGCGAGATTATTGATGAAACATTAAAATGCAGACTGAAAATTTGATGATAAAGTTACATGCAGCTGAGATATTTGATGATACAGTTAAAAACAGGTAGAATATTTCATGCTAAAGTTAAATGCAAGTGGGATATATAATGGTATAGTGAAATACATGTGAGATATTTGATGATTAGATTAAATCCAGGTGGGATATTTGATGATAAAGTTAAATGCAGACGGGTTATTCAGTTATACATTTAAATACAGATAGGATATTTCAGGATGAAGAAGTTATTTGCAGACTAGATGTTTATTGATGAAGTTAAATACCGTTTGAAGATAAAGTTAAGTGTAGTTTGGACGTTTGGTGATAAAGTTAAAATTAGTTTGGACTTTTGATGACAAAATTAAATGAAGTTTCGTTCATGATAAAGTCAGATGTAGTTTGCACGTTTGCTGATAAAGTTTAATGTAGTTTGGTTGATGTAGAAGTAGAACACTAGACAACAGAAAAACAACAGACATGAGTGGCTTACCCAGGGTTTGAACCCTGGACTTTCCGTGCGACAACCCCGCCTAGATATGCAAGCGAATCACCCTTTCCCCCCTGTCATCTACGCATCACCAAAAAATGATGCTTCGCTGACAGGTCATTAGTGCGAACCGCAAGACATAACACCGGAAATTTTTACTATGGGCAGTTCAGCCTATTAATGACGCAATCACTTATGTTGTTCCCCTATTATACAGTATAGGCCAGTCCACACAAGACACGGACTTAATACTGTGTCCAGTAAATGATAGTAGACTTAGAACAGTAAGAACAGGACAGAGGGTAGGTTTGGTATTGTATAAACATTTATAACACATTTATAATTGTCACAGTGTGATTAACACAGCTGTGGACTGGCGGTGCTCCGCTGGGGACGGGTACATAATGTCAGTCGGGTGTGAGAGGTGTTCTCATACACTTAACTTAACAACACGAAACTGCGAGGTCAGCAGGTCAGGGGTGAACGCAAGGGGCGTTCTGATTGGGGAGTGAAGAAGAGAGAGTAGGGTTATCTTTGCACGTCAATGCAGCGCCAGGTCAGAAATCTATTTTAGGTCACATACACTGTAGGAATGTTTTTTCATTCACTTAGTTGTCAGGTACTTTTTTTGAATAGTGAGTCACGGGTCACGGATTAGCGATACACAGTGAAGTGGGGTATTTATTATGAACAGTACGCTGTGTCAGAGCTAACAAAATGTCAGGGCGACATTGAGCACTCCTCTGGTTAAGAAAACGACGCCGTTGTCGGCCAACGTCTGCGGTGTGAACCAGGTTGTGGCAGTTTCGTTGACATTCATTTTGTTGTCTGCGGGGCTGAGAGGACGAAGATGTTGCTGCTAGTACAGGTTGGGCGAACAAGTGGATGGCAGCCTTGGTAGCATTCATTTCAGCGTCTGACTAGTCAAGACTAGAGGCCGCTGCAGCGCCGTTTGAAAGCCAACAGTGGGACAGTGTTGCCACTACACAGTGTTTACTGGCTCAGGAGACGACGTACCTGTGGAAATCAATTGGTTGAGTCTTCTTGTGGAACTGGGTGCATGCCGAACACGGGAACTGGTGCATTACAGTATCAACATTTTACACACGGTCGTTACGGAGGTTGCCAGAAGCTGAACAGTACCAGATTTGCGTTACGATCTTTGCCTTATACAAAACACTGCAGTCCATCATCATAAACTGTACTGAACTTTTCTCAGGTAGAAGGCTGCACTACACCTTTGCAAACGGTGGTAACTTTCATGAACTCGTGAGATGTTATTGGAGTGGAGCTGGCAAATCCTCGCTTTGTGCTGACGACGAGCTAGAATACAGTTGTGGTATAACTTTGATGCGTGTGGTCTGACTTTTTGCTTGACATCCCTGTGATATTTCAGTGAAGACAAGGCACTATCTGGTGACAAGCGTGGACTTTGTGCCTTACTCAGGGGTCATTCTAATGGACAATATTTGTAACTTTACGTAACTTTGTAACGTGTCGTTCGTTGTGTGGACCATTGGATCATTAGTGACTAAGGTGCTGTGGATATCAACGTCATCATCAGGAACCCAGACCTTCGGAGATCATCAATTTAATTGATTTATAGTTAATTTTCTTAATATAGTATTATTATTATTATATATTATTGGACACTTATTTTTCTTGTAGTACCTTTCTACTTTATAATATTATATAATTAGTAATCATTCTCATGTGACCTTTTTTCCATTTGGTTGGTGAGTACGTCATCCAACTGGTGCGGTGTTGCATCATACTACCTTTGGTCACTTCACTGTCTATTGTAGGTTTTTGTTGTGTCTTCGTAGAAGTGTAATTTTGGTGTCATTTGGTTGTTGTGTGGGTTTAGGATTTTCTCTTGTGCATTGCGGAAAGCGATTATGCTAAACTGTTCTTTAGGACTGCTGCTAGGTGAATTGTGTGCCGGAGCACGGGCACATAGAGCTGACCCTATTGGCTGCCCTGCATAATTCACGTTGCACATTTTAGTGTATTAGTGGTGCATGTCTGGTTTGTTTGCACGGTGTCATATTTGTAATAGTGTCTCTTGGTCATGTTTAATTGGAGTATTCTCTTGTATTCTTCTTGCTATCATGTACATACGTTAATTTCCCAAACTCTTGTTTTCATTTGTTAACAGCTACGGTTTATAATTAGACATCTGCTGCTGTTTGAGGATTTTTTTTTCTTATTCCACCGTACTGTTGTGTTCGTTCGTGTAGTAAGGTCGTCTTGATCATCTTCATTATTGTCATCATTGTTTGTATTTATGTTTGTTTTGTTTTAGTGAAGTGTATCTCAATTTCAATTCCAGTACCGATGGCATAAGAGTAGGTTGTGTATTTTTGCTTGTGTAGGCGTAGTTTTCTGGTTTGGTTGAGAATCACATGTATGTTTATGCCATTAATTGTATTGCAGTGGGGTTTAGGTTCACTGCTTAAATATTATGGGTGTCATGGGTACAACAAATTATGCTGTTGAATAACTTCACACAATAATACTGAATACACCTATTTGATTGGTACAGTCAGTATTTCAGACTAGGCATTACATATAATTTTGATTTTTTTTTTTAGTACAATATCTGATATTTTTCCAGTGGGGAATACTGAAGGCATTTATTTGTACACTGAGTACTGCTTTAAGAAATTTTAATTTGATTACATTACATTACGATGGCTAGCCTCTTAGAATTTGTTGATGTTGGTAAAGAGCTAGCATTAACAGGCCCTGGTCTACAAGAATGGGCAGAAAAAAATGGAAAGAAAAACAGGAAAATGATAGAATGGAACAATGTGAGGAGAGAGAATTCCAGAAATTGAAGAATGAAGCTGATAAATTGAAGATAGAAGCAGAGAAAGAGATAAAAAAGATAGAAGCAGAGAAAGAGATAAAGAAAAGTGAAGCGGAGAAAGAGTTGAAGAAAATTGAAGCTGACAGAGAAATAAATCTGAAGAAGCTAGATAATGAGTCCAGGAAGCAAGATTCAGGTGGGAAAGAATTCTCACGTCCCTATAGACTACGGTTACCCAATTTTAATCAAGATTTGGACAGCATGGACGTGTATTTGGAACGTTTTGAAACAGAAGTTTTGGCTTGGAAGATAAAGAAGGAAGAATGGCCTGTTCTGCTGGGAAACTTGCTTTCAGGATCTGCGTTAGAAACTGTGTATAGTATCCCTTTAGCCGACAGAGCAAATTATGACATAGTCAATGAGAGGTTGTTAAGGAAATTTCGTCTAACGGCGGAAGGGTATCGGGCTCGTTTCCGAGACGTGAGACCAAGCGTCAATCAGGATTTTGAGGATTTCATTGCGAAAATTACTCAGCTATCAAATCGATGGATTGAGATGGAAGGTATTACTAAATACTTTGATGGGCTTTTCGACCTTATGTTACGGAACAAGGTATTGTCATCGTGTTCATCTGAGCTTATTGCGTTTTTCCAGGAACGCAAGCCCAAAAACATCGGTACGATGTCAGAATTAGGACACTAATACGTGACCGCGCATCCAGGAAAGGTCATACAAAGGGAGAGTATCTCTGAGACTTTCTCAGCGAGTATAGGAAATATTACTAGAAAACCTTACAATCAACATAGATCGAAGAGTGACGATAGATTTGGCCCCAGAAGATTTAATTACGATAGACCCTACTTTCGGGGAGACAGATCTCATGCACGGTATGACAATTATCGGGACCATAGATCACCGAGGAAGATATTTAACTATCAATCTGATAGAAATCAATACAGATATACTGGATATAGACATGATAGGTACCCGCGGAATCAGATCCAGATAAATGCGCCAAACGAGCAGGAACAAAGACGATTTCGCAAAAGCTCACCTTACCAAAGAAACAAATCCTTTGAGAAAAAGGAGTCAGATCGAGTAGTCAGACACTCTCCAAACAATAGTTCGAAAAAGGATAGCAATACTCAGCTACACTGTAGTCTTTGTAAGGGAACAGGACATTTGGCAAAGGTCTGTGCTAATAATTCAGAACGAGCGAATTCGGCTTGCATATTAGAAACCTTTAACAATGAGAATTGCGAAGGGTGTAGACCATTATTTGAACCAGACGGTAAGCCTATGCTTATCTGTGGTCACACTCTGCCTTGTCTCTCTTCTCTTGAAGAAAATGGTCATTTGGAATTGCATCCAGGATTTGTGCAAAAGCAGGAAGTGTCTGTGTTGAAAGACACGGGCTGCACAACTATAGGAGTGCGTAGATCCTGCATTGACGTTTCATGCTTGATAGGTAAGACAGCAAGATGCGTCACTTTTTGGGGGTAACATTGAGTACTACCCTCTTGCCATTATTGAGGTGGACACACCCTTCATATCTGGTAGAGTACAGGCCTGTGTACTCGAAGCACCGATAGCGGATTTGATTGGGGGGTAATGTGCAAGGTGTGCAGGAATGTACTCAGATAAACATCAGGAAATGGAGGGACAATCGTGTGCTTAGGGCCAATGCGGTGATTACGAGGGCGCAGTCAAAGGCAGATGACGCATTAGAAGCGACGCATCATGAAGCTAAGACATCGGAATTGGTCAAAGGGAGTCAGGATACACAGGTATCGGACTTTATCCAGCACCAACGGTCAGACGGATCATTGCGTAAATTTTACAACTTTGCCGAGAGAGGCGATGTAAAGTGCACGAAGTTGGCCAGACATTGGTTCGAGCTCAAGAATAATGTTCTCACTGGGTGTTTCGCTAAGGGAGTACAAACTCAGCGCCAAGTGGTGGTACCGTGTAGTTTTAGAGCAAAAGTGTTAGAGGTTGCACATGACTCCCCTTTCGCGGGACATATGGGTGTGGCTCGAACGCGCCAGAGGGTGTTGTCACAATTCTATTGGCCATTGTTTAGCAAGGACATTAAACTATATTGTAGGTCCTTTGGGATATGCCAACAGATGAGGCATAAAGGCAGAACTCCAAAAGCTCCAGTGCAGGTTACGGACTTGTCAGTACGACCTTTCCAGAAAGTAGCGATTGATATTATAGGCCCCCTCTCGGTCACTTCAGACAGGGGATATCGTTCCATTTTAACGATGGTAGATTTGTGCACCAGGTGGCCGGAGGCGGTGCCGATGAAGAGTATTACTTCACAAGCAGTCGCAGAGGCTTTGCAGATGTTGTTTTGCAGGTTTGGTTTTCCGTAAGAGATATTATCGGAAAGGGGACGTCAGTTCATTTCGAAGGAGTTGTCAGAAATCACTGGGCTGTTGGGTATTGCCCAAACATTCACGAGTCCATATCCCCCTCAGTCAAACGGAGTTTGCGAGCGTTTTAACGGTGCATTAAAACACATGCTGGCAAAAGTGACCGCAGAATCTCCGCAAGAATGGGATAGGTTACTCCCAGCGGTCCTTTTTGCCTATAGGGAGGCTCCCCAAGAGAGTACAGGATTTCCCCCTTTCGAATTACTGTATGGGGCAAACCCAAGGGGGCCGATGCAAATATTGAAGAATTTATTAACTGGAAAATGTGCAAATAGCACCTCAGTTACGAGTTATGAGTATGTCGTAAGCATCAGAGAACGTATTGTAAAATCTTGTTTGGTGGCACGTGATTGTTTGGCGGGGTCGTTAGCACGGTATCGGAAGTACGGAAATCGGAACTCCAAACTAGTATCCCTGGTTCCAGGTGAGGAAGTGTGGCTACTTTTACCAACTAAAGAGGATCGCTTGAGCATTACGTGGCAAGGACCATTCAATGTGGTTTAAAAAAATGACAGATGTCGATTACCTAATTTCGGTCCGAAATGAGGAGAAGGTATTTCATGTGAATATGCTGAGGCCATATCTAGAACGACCTGAGTCATTGAAAGCAGTCACAAGGGCAGCACAGACTGAAGCAACAGTGACATTGATGGCACGGGAGATGAAAAAGGTGAAAGGAATATCCCGTTATCCCTCGTACCCCTGGTTCCTTCGGAGTCATGGAATATGGTGCGAATCGGGGATGACCTAACAGTAGAACAAAAGTCGGAAGTACAGATTATATTAGCGGAGTTTAAGGATGTCCTCACAGATCTGCCAGGACGGACAGACCTGATTTGTCATGATATCACTCTGACATGCGATCAGCCTATTAGGGTAAAACCGTATCCATTGCCCATGCATTTCAAATCGACTGTCGAGAGAGAAATTGGTGACACTGCAATGACTGGGGATCATTTCTCCGTCTGATTCACCATATTCTTTTCCAATGGTTGTGGTTCGCAAGAAGAACGGATCTCTTCCTATATGTATTGACTTTCGGAGATTGAACAGCATCACCGTCGTTGACGCTGAACCAATACCTAATCAGGAAGATCTCTTAACACAACTCACCCACGCGACATATTTCAGCAAACTCGATCTGTATAGAGGCTATTGGCGGGTACCCCTCGCGGAGGCTGCAAAACCTCTTAGGCATTTGGCACCCCCAAAGGATTGTTTCAGTTCAATGTCATGTGCTTTGGCTTAGTGAACGCAACCGCTACATTTGTGAGGATGATGAGAAGATTGTTAGGACATC
The DNA here is from genome assembly GCA_024509875.1 of Oreohelix idahoensis. NCBI lineage: Eukaryota > Metazoa > Mollusca > Gastropoda > Stylommatophora > Oreohelicidae > Oreohelix > Oreohelix idahoensis. The sequence continues at coordinate 47,084 of JAMPIV010005278.1, read as the reverse complement.
GATCGTATATTATTACATATATCGACGATATATGTTTGTTTCATGAGTCATGGGAGGATCACATGATGGGGTTGTCTTCCCTATTGCGGTGTCTAAGGCAGCATAATTTAACGGTACGGCCGAGTAAAATTTGCATAGGTTTTAAAGAGTTAAATTTCTTAGGACATACGGTAGGTCATAATCACCTGAAACCGGAAGATGTGACAGTTACAAAGATTTTACAGTTGCAGACACCTAAAACAAAAAAGCAAGTGAAAAGTCTAATTGGACTTGTGAATTTTTATCACAAGTTCATCGCTCAGTTCTCTTCCATTGCAGCTACACTTACCTCGCTAACGAGAAAGGGGATGCAAAATAGGGTCGTGTGGACACAAGATTGCGAGATAGCCTAATCCAGAATCAAGAGGGTGTTCTCTAGGAAACCCATCTTACTGATGCCAGATTTACGCAAACCCTTTGTTTTGCGGACAGACGCATCTTCTGTAGGAATTGGAGCTTGTTTAATGCAAGACCGCCAGAGTACCTTACATCCAGTGATGTATGTGAGTCGGAAGCTGTTGCCGGCTGAGATTAGGTACTCAACGATTGAAAGGGAGTGCTTCCCAATTGTGTGGGCAGTTTCAAAGTTGTCCCGGTATTTGATAGGTGCACATTTTGTATTACAGACAGACCATCGACCACTCTCATTTTTACAGTCGTCGAAATCGACAAGCTTGAAATTAACTCGTTGGGGTCTCTTACTGCAGCAGTACAAATTTACTGTTTTACCCCTAGAGGGTAAGCTAAACGTTGTAGCTGACAATCTGTCTCGTTTGTAGAATGCTTTTTTTTTTCTTGGTTCTCCCCCCCCCCCACACGATGTTTAAGTGAGTATGCAAGATATGTGAAGACAAGAAGGATATAATGTACACTTTGCTCAAAAGCCGGATGTTGGGTGTTTGGAGTGCGCCCAGCCGCCTTCCAAAAGAAGAAAGAAAAAAAACTTTGGTTTTTTCCCCGGGGGGGGGGGGGGAGAGAGAGTAGATGTCACAGTGTGATTAACACAGCTGTGGACTGGCGGTGCTCCGCTGGGGGCGGGTACATAATGTCAGTCGGGTGTGAGAGGTGTTCTCATACACTTAACTTAACAACACGAAACTGCGAGGTCAGCAGGTCAGGGGTGAACGCAAGGGGCGTTCTGATTGGGGAGTGAAGAAGAGAGAGTAGGGAGAGCGATGAGGGTTTTGGTGATGATGGCTGACTCGAATTGTCGAATGCAAGAGGATATTTAGTTGTGAGAAGATAAGGCATTTGGTTATCTGAGATTTTCATCAATGTGTTACACTTCGCTAACTACATATATTGTTGTGATTTTGTGGTGATAATTATTTGAATACATTAGACAGAGTTGGGAACATTGCTAGTGTTCGTTATTACTTGAAAGTGTTCCACTCCACCCCTCTCTCTCTCTCTCTCTCGTGTGTAGTATTTCGACGACTAAGGCATATGTGTATTTAATACAAAATACCCTGTGTCAATAATATTTATAACTATAGTGTATAGTGAGATTCTGGAGGGAAGTTCGTTACTTTTTTTTGTTTGCTAAAGTTCTTGTTGGTTTGTTTTTTTCCGCCCCCCTCTTGTCAATATTCCCCAAATGAAAGTCCATTTGCGTACGTCACTGGCAATGTAATTTTTGTTTTCAAAGCATATTTAGGGTTTTTTTTACATTAATTAGGGAACTATACTACAACCAGCTCCTCGTTTTTGCCTGAGCTTGAAAGAAGCCTGCATATATACATATATATATATATATGTATATATATATATATATATATATATATATATATATATATATATATATATATATATATATATATATATATATATATATATATATATACTTTTTTTTTTTCTTACCAGCGGCACTCGAGCTTTCCAGCTCTTGTGGCCCAATGACATGTCATTGCGAGGCTGGGGGGTCAGTGGACTTTCCTTCCAACCCGGTTGTAGTAAAATCTGCGAGAATAATCGTTCATTTCAGTAAGATTTTAGTCATAAAATGATAATAAATAAACCCGCCCTATTGTGTCTGACGGTGATCCTCTCACACGCCAGCATAGCGCTGAATTTTGTGCAGTGCTAAAGCCTATAAAACGATCCCACGGTAAAAATCTAACACGCGTTTTAGTTTCGGTTTCGAAAACGTACTACCAACATTTAACATTTTGCCAGATCTGCTGCATACACACTGCAGCCAAGACTTATAATTAACGATTTTGCGGAAGTATGCCGCCAAACTGCTATCTGAATTAACGTATTCTGTCAACTTTAACGCAAAAATCAGTAGCAATCCTTACATTTTTTGGTATTGTTACACGATACAATACAAATTATTAACGCCAATTCTTAACCCGCCACGCCAACACCCCGCTTTGCTTGACACATTCTGCCATGCATATATACACGCTGGAGCAAACACGCAGACAATTTTATTGCCTCCTCGCGGTAATGTTTCTGACGTCAAAAAAACAAGTTAGTTATTTGAAAATACATGCTGGCGAGATGAAAGAGAGGGAAAGATGGCGGTCTTGTGTAAAATATTTATTTGACGATTGACTATGACAAAAATCGAAAATCTAACTCAATATGAATCTGACCATAAAAATCATATGGTAGTATAGCTTAGAGTCCACTGAGCAAGAATGTGTTTTAAATAATATGATAGTCCCAGTATTAGCCAAGTTATTGAGAAAATACTAAATGTCTACGAACGCACGACCAGACAGACTGTTATTCCTGCTTGTTTTTCATAACGTTAATGGGGACACCGGCTTAGAAGGGAGGCATTGAGGTAAATTCAAATTCGCTTGGGTAACAAGAGTATAGGAGGAGAGTGGAGAGGTAGGAAATTGTTACCAAAAACTAACATCGTTTTGTATTGGCATAACTAAAGAGGACTGGCCAATCGACTACCAGACGCAGAGTATGTTTGGAATTATTTTTGTTTTTCAAAAACTGCATTTGAATTCTGGTAGTCGCAAGCTTTCGATTGGCCAGTGCTAGTAAATATTAGCAAGAAGCTTTCATTATTCATTGCCATTTGAACTAAATTTGGGACCCCAAGATGCAGCAATAGTGAATGCAGTCAGCAACCCATAGCTGTACTGCTTGCATCAGAACTAGCGAACCAGAGCTGGTGAAGACCGCACTCCACCTCCACGTGGTGGTCCTGGAAACAGTCTGCAGCAGTGCAGTCTGGCTGAGCATCACAATGGGAAGGCAAACCCGGTCCCTAAAAAATGCCGTGCTGAAGTCGGATGTGTCGACCGAAAGGTGCAGATATCACAGCTTAGGCGTAAACAGACACAACGCAACCACCGTCCTTTTCAGGGCGAACGAGGAAGAAGAAGAAGAACTAAATTTTTCATTCAGATACGCTGAGAACAGCTGTGATAAATTTAAAATTAAATAACTAAATAAGTATTCACAGTCTGGACAGTTTAGAAGAAACTGAGGCCATTTCTTTGCAAGTCATTTGTTTATATTTCTTGATTTGTGGTAAGAATGCTTTATGAATTTAATATGTTTAATCCCATTACCAAAGTTAGATACTGCTATCGGAAAAAAAGTGAAGGACGTGCCGGGAGCAGACATTGTTGAGTCCTCACGTTGAAATGTATCTAACTGATGTAGGTTGTCATGATTATGTTTGAATATTATTGTATTAGAGTATATTAGTAAGCCTCCGTGTTCCATGAACACTGTTCAATATGCCTGAAGCATTTATATTTAAAAAGAAAAAGAAGAGAAAAATATATAAAAAGAAATGTGGTTACCCCACATTATACTATTGAGGAAAACTATGTAAATGTACAGTGGCGTATCTGCCATATGGACTCGAGGTGTGGTCACAGCAAGGTGGGAGTCATGAAAAACTAGGGGGCAAGTGCACCTGAAATGCTCGCGAGGCTGACCCCATATCACAGTAGGGAAATAAATAATATAAAAAGTGATCAGATATAAAAGGCCAGGGTGTCCTTTTGTTGCAGAGGTTTTATTTCCTGTTGCCAGCTGGTAAGAGGAAACCTGAGGAGTGACGATAACGCCAAGAAGTCTCCGACAATTCATGTATGCTGTCAAGAGATAACAACAGGAGCTTGGGCGTGTGATGTGATATCGATATTTCTGCAACTACACACTATCTTATCATCCAACAAGGAACCCCAGGTGATATGTTAAGGACCTGGGTAGATCTGACAGTTTCGTTTTAAATAAACACTGGTATTTCAAATAATACTCAGGAAGTTGATGGGGTATGATGATAATACAGCCCCTCATACACAGTGACTCTCCCTCTTAGATGAATAAAGTGTAAGCTGTGAACATTCCAGCAGGAAAGACATATATTAACTTTGTAGTTATTTGGGCAGATTGTCCACATTATTTTAGTTGATCTTTTCTGTAAACTATCTTGTCCTCATTTTCAAAGACCTGTCTAAAAGATATGATTGGACAGGCAAAATAAATTGTACAAAAAAATATCAAATTTAAAAAAAAACTTAACCACAGTTTTTTATTCACTTACTCATAGAAACTTAAAGTGTTTTTGTGTTGTGTACCATCATTTCATTTCTCCCCTAGACACTAGGTACATCATACACCAGACACTACAGCCAAAATAGTGACCGTGTGAGATCTAGGGAGGTAGCGTTAGGTCCCCTGCACATAATTCATCATCATCATTTATAGAGTCAGGGGCCTACATGTGTTTGACCTCACACGGTTAATACATACACGGATTTCATTCTTTTAGGATACCATCATAACCTCCCCAGCAAAATCTAACTTTGCTACACCGGTCAGGAGCTTCGCTCTTTCCCATCCACACGGGATTTATGTGCAGGAGCCGTTCAGATTATTCAGTCAAATTTCCGGTCGTAAACATTCCTTCAAACGCTGACGCCCGGGTTTGAACCATGAAAACCTGGTCGCCAGTACAACGTCGTAGCCATTACACCAGCGCGGGTCCCATATATATATATATATATATATATATATATATATATATATATATATATATATATATATATATATATATAGATAGATAGATAGATAGATAGATAGATAGATAGATAGATAGATAGATAGATAGATAGATAGATAGATAGATAGATAGATAGATAGATAGATAGATAGATAGATAGATAGATAGATAGATAGATAGATAGATAGATAGATAGATAGATAGATAGATAGATATCCTGGGGAACAAAGAACGGGACCATGTCATAAAAAAAGAGACTAAAGATTGCGCATGGGGAGGGCTAGTAACCGCATCAAGGAAAACTGATTGCTACAGAAATAATCGCTGAAAGAGCAAATGAAGTACATGACGCATGCTTCATGCAACGATGCCAGCTGTAGAAGTGGCCTCGTGTTCCTTAGGTAGCTATAAAGAAACAGTAAGGAATTTATAGTTACGACCTCGTGTTGGGAGTAACACAAATGAATTTACAGTGAAGACCTCGTGCTGTGAGTAACACACATGAATTTGGAGTTACGATCTCGTGTTGTGAGTAACACAAATGCATTTAGAGTTATGACCTTGTGTTGTGAGTAAAACACATGAATTTAGAGTTACGACATCGTGTTGTGAGTGACACACATGAATTTAGAGTTACGACTTCGTGTTGTGAGTAACACAAATGAATTTACAGTTATGACCTCGTGTTGTGAGTAACATACATGAACTTAGAGTTACACCCTCCTGTTGTGAGTAACACACATGAATTTACAGTTATGACCTCGTGTTGTGAGTAACACAAATGAATTTACAGCTATGATCGCGTGTTGTGCGTGTCAAGTTTTAAAAAAGTTCAACCCGGATTTCGTGTGCAATCATTGCTCACATACACTGCGCAATTTTAACTTTTCTTTAAATTGTAACTTTACTTTTTTATTTAACATTTAAAATAACGGAAAATGCAGAAGTTACGCTTACTAAATATAGATGTGAAATTATTCTTTTAAAAAATGTTCGAAACTTTCCGTAATTTGATATTGTTTTCCGCTATTTCTGAGTTGCTATTCGTGGATTAAATTAACACAGAGGAAACGAAAAATGTGGCAATTAGAAAAGCAGATAATAACATGCAACTCAGTCAGTGGAAATGATATTTATAAGACACAGAAATACTGAAGTTATACAGAAACACAATAATACAGAAGTTATAGAGAAACACAAGAATATTGAAGTTAAAGAGAAACACACGAATACTGAAGTTATTGAGAAAAACTAGAATACTGAAGTTATAGAGAAACACAAGAATACTGAAGTTATAGAGAAACACAATAATACCGAAGTTATAGACAAACACAAGAATACTGAAGTCATAGAGAAACACAAGAATAATGAAGTCACAGCGAAACACAAGAATACTGAAGTTATAGAGAAACACAAGAATACTGAAGTTATAGAGAAACACAAGAATACTGAAGTTATAGAGAAACACAAGAATACTGAAGTTGTAGAGAAACACAAGAATACTGAAGTTATAGAGAAACACAAGAATACTGAAGTTATAGAGAAACACAAGAATAGAATACTGAAGTTATAGAGAAACACAAGAATACTGAAGTTATAGAGAAACACAAGAATACTGAAGTTATAGAGAAACACAAGAATACTGAAGTTATAGAGAAACACAAGAATACTGAAGTTATAGAGAAACACAAGAATACTGAAGTTATAGAGAAACACAAGAATACTGAAGTTATAGAGAAATACAAGAATACTGAAGTTATAGAGAAACACAAGAATACTGAAGTTATAGAGAAACACAAGAATACTGAAGTTATAGAGAAACACAAGAATACTGAAGTTATAGAGAAACACAAGAATACTAACACTGCTGATGCCACTTTATATTATGGCAAGAGTGAAATAAAGACGCCATAGAATCCAGTCTAAACAGAAATGCAGTAAAGCCAAGACGGTTATACGTAGAATCAAGTTATAGAACCGGATACAGCAATACACACCGTTAAAGAAACGCTGTTCTAAGGATTGTTGTTTATGCAATCCAGATTTACAGCCTTGAGGGTACTAAGTACACTTACATTTTTTGTTGTCCTTGTTTTGTTATGTTGTTGTTTTTGTTTGTTCCTTTTTTTTTTTGGAAGGGGTAGGAATGGAGTAATATTATTTCTGATTCGTGTATATGTGAGTGAGAGAGAGATTGTCTTTTTATCATTCGTTGTTTTCTTCATTGATCAATTTGTTTTTGTAAATCTGCTTTTATTTTGCTATATACTGCTAAGGCAGGGCGCGATGCTGACATCACCTTTAGTGGGCCGATGGTCAAGAAGATATGGGCCTAAAACCGTGTTCCCAATATGCCTTAATGGGCGTGTAACGGAATCTTTTACCTATTTTACTAAAGCAGGGGTCGGCAAACCAGAAGCTTTTGGGATCTACTTTAGAAACATTGAGTTAGAGTGACCATATGTCCTCTATTCCTCGGATTTGTCCTTTTTTTTACCTTAAGATAGGCGTCCGGGAGGCTTTTTTCAAAAGTGCACTTTGTCCGGCGTTTTCTCCTCGGAGACTGAACATGATTTCAAATAGGTATCAATATCTGTTTTGATGGCCTCTGCTGGAATGTCATCTGGACTAGCTGCTTTTCTATCTTTCAGAAGCTCTATGGCTTTCTTTATTTCTTCCTACTTGGTCGTTCACATCTGATTTTTGTAGCTCCTCTTCTGCTGGCTGGAGGTCTGGGGGATTCGTTGGAGCTGGTCTTTGGAGAAGTTCATCAAAATGTTCTGTCCATGTCTTCATTTGATCTAGTATATTACTAAGGAATTTTCCATTCTTATCTTTGATGAGGCCATTTACTAGCTTATATTTCCCCCATTAGCTTCTTTGTGTTGTTGTACATGTCACTCATATTGGTTGCACTTTCCTCTGCTTTCTTTGCCAACTTTTCGATATACTTCTTCCCGTCTCTTTTGTTTTTGTTGTTGTTTTTTTGTTGTTGACGGAAATAAACTTCTTTTGCACTGGTCAAGGTTGAACTTGAAGAAACACCACTAAATGATGTAAAATCGAACACATATCATGGCAGCAATATAGACAAAGTTGGAGGGGCATACAATGATATCAAAATAAGGCTACAAAAAACAAGAGGAGTTTTCATTGCATTGGGAAACATATGTATGTCAAGAGAAATCAAGTCTAACACGAAAATAAGAATCTTCAACTCAAATGTGAAGTCAGTCCTATTGTATGGCTCTAGAACATGGAGAACAACAAAAACATCAACAAGAAAGTTACAGACACTCATAAATGGGTGCTTGTGTAGAATAGAATTGAAATGATATGACAAAGAGAGGAAATACCAGCAGAATGGAAGGAAGGTTATCTGGTCAAGTTGCCTAAGAAGGAAAATTTACAAGAGTGCACAAATTATAGAGGAATAATGTTACTATCATTGCCAGGAAGAGTATTAAACAGACTCATCTTTGAGAGATTAAAAGAGTCCACAGACAAGCAACTGAGACACTATTTGGACTCAAGCAAGATTAACAATTTGGATTTCCCTCGCTGGTTAATTAAGTATGCACAGTCAAACATGTGGAAGCCAAGCGTCTCTATTGCCAGTGTCCGATTCTTAGTCTAGCCACGCCTCCTGTCTTTGGTTTCATGCACTAAGAACTCAGATATGTAGATTCATAAACTGTCTTTTTTTTAAAAGGGGTTACCTGCTGTCAGGATTACGTCAGCACGTCAACTGAAACACGGGAAGGGCGGGGCATAAGAGGTTTTGTAGTTCTAGAGAGACAACGGTTTGTTTATTGCGTATAAAGGGGCGTGGATTACCCACCGACCGCAACTTCTTTGATCGCGCTCACAGGGACAAAAGTTACTCTCGAACACGGACATTAAAGGAGCCCAACGCCATCGAAGCGACAATCAGGCGGGGAAAAGACGTAATAATGTACTTGGATTAGCGGAACGAACCAGAAAACTTCCCAAAATTGAACGAGAGGTGTTAAACTCCGCGCAGGAGATGAAAGAATAGCCATTTGAAATATATAGTCGGGAGCATCTAACTCAGGGTCAGTTTGCTAAAACAAGATTTCTAGAATGGTCTAGCGTGCAGTTTTGGAGTCAAAATTTATCAGACTTCCTACAGAAATTCGTGGAGAAATAATTTCTGACGTTCTTATTTTTTTGCGGTAATAATATAAGTTATTACCATCTAAGTGATTTATTCGTTTATAGTTTCATTTTATTTCACTGACATGTCTGTGTGTATTGACAAACGTATTAAATAAACATATAGAAAAATTCTCCAGATATAACGTAAATTTAATTACCCGTTTGTTCCCCAGTGAGAGATACTTAAAATAATTTATAAGCCGCTAGGCGATTGATAATTTACTAAAGAAGTTTAGTTCTATATATACGTGTGTATTTTGTAACGACTAGACACTCGCGGGGAGTTTTTTAAAATATATATTATTAAATACCGGAGTGGCTAAAATAGTCTTACCTGTAAAATTAACGCGCGTCAGAATACGATTTGTATTTTTTTGATTACATGTTTTCTATTTTTCACATAGGCTGGACAATACCTCTGGGTCCAAGCATTTCATAGCGTCCTACTGACTTTGGTTCTTACACCATCCAGTGATTATTGAACAAATAAAAATCTTCGTGTTGTGACTCATATGCGGTCCACCTCTCCATTCACGAGAGTATACAAACCAAGAACTTTAATCATAATCAAATTCTTTTAAAGTATAACTGGAAGAAGAACATTGCCAGAAGTGATTCTATAATTTTTTACTGCTCCGCTGTGGCGGAATTTATATCCTTATTTTCCAACTGACAGTAACGTTTTTTTCTACTGGATTAACCCCCGAAAGGAAAACCTCACTAGTCAGCCTTTGCCATCCCTCTGTATTCATCACACCATAGAAGTCTCTTAACCACCAGCGGTGAGACCCACGGGACCAATATATTCTTATATATACATCTGTTAAATCCCGAGAACAGTGCCATCCCACAGAACCTTTAGAAAAAACCAAAAGACACTAAAGCTTCGATTTCAGCGACTACGGGAAATTGCTGAACGCAAAACCCGCTAGTCTGGGGCTGAAAAAGGAAGAAAAAGTCTCAGAGTATTTTGAGTACTTGCTAGATGTTTTTTTGTTATTTCATGGAATGCCGGCTCAACGATCGGTAAGTGAGAATGGTGTTGCCACTGTAAGCGTGTATTGAATGAATGAAAAATTAGATAACCTTAACTTATTTTTTTTCTTGGTACACATCAGTATACTTGATTTCTTGTTTTTTTTTTTCTCTCTGTGGGGTTGTTTCCTTTTTTGTTTTCCCTCCCTTAGTCTGCTTAGTCAAGGGATAACATTGAGAATAATAGGACTCTGGTCCTCTACCCCATATTGATTATTGTTTACCCCATCAGTTAAAAATAAATCTCTCTTTGGGTTTATTATCTCTCTAAAGAAATTGTCTTTGGATTGGGGTTTTTCCTATACCCCAGCACCCTTGTGAATCAGCTATCTATTACTTACCCCTTACTCTCACAGAGTTTTCACTATCATCCTCCACTCGGACGGGACCACTATTTCTAAGACCTATCTCAGTAAAATTTACGACACTAACGAAAGTTTTTTTTTTAACAGCCTGTAGCGAAATCTGTGAGATAATCGCTTATTTCAGTACGATTTTAGTCCTATGATAATAAATACACCCGCCCTCGGGTCTCTGACTATTTTCATCTTCAACGCCAGTAGAGCGCTGCCTTTGGTGCAGTGGGAATGCTTAAAAAATGACCCGCCGTATAATCTAACACGCTTTAGTTTCCGTTTCGAAACGTACAATAAACATTTTAACATCTCGCCGATCTGCTGCACGAAACGGGGGAAAAGCTTATAATTAACGAATTGCCAGAACTGTGAGACCAAACTGGCGTTTGAATTAACGTAATATGTTAACTTTAACACTAATATTTGTAATAATTCGGACATTTCTCAGTAGTAAGAACGAGACGATTGCAATAATTAACGCCAACACTACCAAAGTTTTGAAAAACCCCTCTTCGCTCTGGTCGCGGTCTCTTTAATATATACATGCTGTGGGCAAAGCCAGCAGAGACAAACACACAGACAGTTTTCCATTTCCTCCTATCGGTAAAATTCTGACGTCACTCAAACGAGTTGGTTATTTGAATAATGAAGAGAAATGTTAGAGACGGGGGGAAGATGGCCGACTTGTGTAAAAGTTATATTTGACGATTGACAGTGACAAAACTGAAGGTCTGGGCCATAGTGAAACTGACCATAAAAATCATATAGTAGGATAGCTTAGTGTCCCCTGAGCAAAAATATGTTTTAAAAAATATGGTAGTCCAAGTATTAGCCAAGTTATTGAGAAAATACTAGATGTCTAAGAACGCTTGGACGGACAGACTGTTGTTCTTGCTCGTTACACATAACGTTATTGGGGACGCAAGTTTCAAAAAAGAGGCATTGTAGTAATTCAAATTCTATTGGTTGGTATAAGAGTATAGGAGTAAAAGAGGGGAGATAGGGAAAGATGTTAACTAAAACTAAACATCTTTTTCTATTGGCATAACTAACGCAGACTGACCAATGGACTACGAGGCACATAGTTTGTTTGGAATTTGTTTTGTTTTTTCAAACTAAATTCAAACAGATTTGGTAGTGCCTGCTTTCATTGGTTGGCTCTAATAGATATTGGCAAGAGGCATAGTGGTCTCGTGGCCATTTGACTAGAAAATTTTATACAAACAATTACGTTGAGAGCAGATGTGATAATTGTAAAAGTAACTACTAAATTCTCTATCTGGACGGGGCAGAGCAAAACTGAGGCCATTTCTTTGCCAGTCAACGTTATTTGTGACATATTTCTTTGAATTAGTGGTAAGAATGCTTTATGTATTTACATGCTTGATTAAAACTGAAAAAGTTAGATACTGCTGTGGAAAAGTGAAGGACATGCCGGGAGCAAACATTATTGAGTCCTCACATTGAACTGGATTTGACTGTAGCATATTGTTATGATTTTATATTAATAATTTTGTATTGGAAAATGTTAGTAAGCCTCAGTGTTCCATGAACACTCTTCAACATGCCTAGAGCGTTTATAATTTAGAAAAGAAAAGAAAAATCATATAAAAAGGAGATGTGGTTACTCCACGTTATTGGATTGAAGCAAACTATGTAAAAGTACAGTGGAGTATCTACCATAGGGACCTGAGGTGTGGTCACAGAAAGGTGTGAGTCATATAATTAGGGGCTGATGCACATGAATGCACACGAGGCTGACCCCATACCGTCATGTATACATAGGGATAAGAAGTTGTGAACAGATATGAAAAGGCCAGGGTGTCTTTTTATTACAGGGTTTTTATTTCCTGTTACCATCCGGTGACAGGAAACCTGATGAGTGAGTGAGAAGAGAAAAGTCTCCATTATAAAGTTTATGCTGTCATCAGATAGCCTGAAGGAGCTTGCATGTGAGTGCGGATCTATACTGACTTATGATCGTCATACCTAGAATCCCAAGTGACACGTTAACAGCTGGGACATCTGACACTTCATCCGAATAAACTGGTTCTTATAAAAATAAAACAGAATTATATGGGGCATGAAGAAAACAACAGCTCCTCATAACCAATGACAATCACTAGCATCTATTAAAGTTTTAGTCTGTGAATACACCTACAGGAACTCTATAATAACATTATATTCATAGGACCAAGAGTCCATACTTTTAGTTAAAGCATTATATGTAAATATATTTCCTCATTTTCAAAGACCCGTCCAAAAGAGATGGCGGGACAGGCAGATTAAATTGTACAAAGAAAAAACATTCCCATTTTAAAGAAAACTTTAACCACAGTCTTATTCATTTTCTTATAGTGAGTTAAAGTGTATTGTGTTGATGTACCATCATTTTCATTTCACCCCTACACACTAGAGACATCATACACCAGCCACTAGAATCAAAATACGGACTGTGTGAGATCTAGGGAGGTAGCATTAGGTTCCCTGATAATATATATCATTATCATCATCATCTTTTTTAGATTCAGGGACCTACATGTGCTTGACCTCACACAGTTGACACAGACACAACTATCTTTCTTGTTAGGTATAACATCTTAACCTCCCCAGCAAATTACACTTGCTACATCATAAATTGGTAGGCTTGTCCGGGATTGGAACTTTTAGTACTACATAATTAGGGTCCAGTTATCTACCCTTCCAAGATGGAGGTGAAATTCGTTTCTCACCTTAGACGCCGAAAGAAAAACATCAGGAATGTGTGTATTTCGATGGATAGTACCATGTTATGTTAAATTATAGAATAAAAGATACACCAGAGTATCTAGTGGTGTAGATATTTTCCTATAACTGACCTCGAAACCCTCGAATCGGTCGGTTGGATCGGAGGGTTGATCAGTGAGTTAACAATTCACTATCGTAAAACAAGCTATTGTTACCGAAACAGAACCAGGCTCGACAGTAAACATGACTCACTCTAATATCTTGGGGGCTAAGGAGATTTTTAAAATTGGATACTGGAATGTAAGGACTATGTATCAAGACGGAAAATTGGAAGAAGTAATTAAAGAAATGGATAATTATAAGTTGGACTTATTGGGTGTCAGCGAGTGTAGATGGACGGGGAAGGGCATAAAATATATTTCAGAAGAAAAAAAGCAAATTATATACTCTGGTAGTAATGATAATCGTCACACAGAGGGAGTAGCCATCCTAATGACACAGAAAGCAGCAGCATCGCTTATCAGCTGGGTACCTATCAATGAGAGGCTAATATTAGCTAGATTTCAGACACGATTTTTCAAGCTCTCAATTGTACAATGTTATGCACCAACTAACGACGCTCTTGATACCACAAAAGATGACTTCTATGAAGCACTTCTAAGTACCATCAACACAATACCCAAGCATGACATAATAGCAGTCATGGGTGATTTTAACGCCAAAGTAGGTGACAACAACGATGGAGTACAAAGATATCTCGGTACTCATGGCATAGGCTGTATGAATCAAAATGGCGAAAGACTTCTAGAACTTTGTGAAATATCAAACCTCGTTGTGGCAGACACCATCTTTCCACATAAGAATATCCACAAGATAACATGGAATTCACCTGATGGCAGAACTAAGAACCAGATAGATCACTTCTGCATAAGCGCTAAATTTCGCTCATCAGTTCAAGACGTCAGAGCATACAGAGGTGCAGAGATCGGAAGCGATCATAACCTCTGCATAGCTAAACTGAGAATTAAACTGAAGAAGTTATACCAACAGAATAAAAATAGAAGAATAGATGTACACAGACTGCAATCAAATGATATAAAGGAGGAATATAATGTCAAAATGAACAACTATTTCGATGCTTTAGGCAAAATTGACAACGATATCACCACCAAGACAATCGATACTAAATGGGAACAACTGAGAACAGCAATGACAGAAGCAGCAGTAGCGACCACCGGATACCTAGTACATAAAAAGAAAAAATGGATGAGAGAAGATACTTGGGATAAAATACAAGAAAGGAAAACAGCAAAACTTAAACTACTAGCGGCAAGTACACATAATGCAGTTGAATCTTGCAAACTATCTTATAACTTGTTAAATAAAGAAGTGAAGACAAAAACTCGAAGAGATAAAAGACATTTCATCAATGAACTGGCCGTAGAAGCTGAAAATGCTGCAAGAACTGGTAATAGTAGGTGCCTTTATCAAATTACAAAACAACTATGTCACCAGCCTACTGCTATGGAAACACCTGTTAAAGGTAAATTAGGGAATTCAATACCAACAGAAAAAGAACAAATGAAGAGATGGGCTGAGCACTTCATGGAGGTGCTAAACAGACCACCACCAACAGTAACACCTGATTTTAATAATGAAACACTCACAACCACCTTGCCAATAACTTGCGATGAATTCACGCTGGACGAGATCAAACAAGCCGTTAAAAGATTAAAAAATTTTAAAGCTGCTGGAGTTGACGAAATTTCAGGGGAAATGATTAAAGCAGTTAATGACAACAACCTCTTGAGAATTTTAGATATTATAAATGAAGTATGGAGAGAAGAACAACCACCACAACAATGGAAAGACAGTATTATTGTAAAGTTACCGAAGAAAGGTGATCTATCAGACTGTAATAACTGGCGTGGTATATCTCTATTATCAGTACCTGGAAAATTATTATGTTGCATGATGTTAGAAAGACTTAAATTGCATGCTGACGAAAGATCAGAGAAGAACAAGCGGGTTTCAGGCCGAAACGATCATGTATTGATCAAATATTCACACTAAGAACAATTATAGAAGAATCAGTGGAAAGGCAATCGCCACTTATTATCACCTTCGTCGATTTTCAAAAAGCCTTTGATAGTCTACACCGCCCATCATTGTGGAAGATACTTACAATCTATGGTTTTCCAACAAAATATGTGAATATAATCAAAGCGCTATATGACAATGCAAGATGTTGTGTTAGAACAAATAAAGGGAATACAGAATGGTTTACAGTAGAAACAGGGGTTTAAACAAGGCTGTATTATGTCACCACTACTTTTTGGAATAGCTATTGATTGGGTTATGAGAAAACTATACCCACAATGAACAATTGGGTATAAAATGGACAAATGGAAAATTCCTGGGGGACCTGGATTTCGCAGATGATGTAGCATTCTTAAGTTCAACACCAAGACAATCCCAAGAAGCAATAAATAATTTGTGTCATCTCTCGGTTAAAATAGGTCTCCAAATAAATGCCTCTAAAACTAAAGCTATGAACTTTTCTAACGAGACCTTTGATATCATCTTGAACGGGGAAAAACTACAGAAAGTTGAAAGTTTCAATTATTTAGGCAGTAAAATGACTCAGGATGGTGACACAACAAGAGAAATCCATACTAGAATTGCTTTGGCAGCTAGCGCCTTCAATAGATTATCTAACATTTGGAAATTAAGATCATTGAATATACATACCAAGCTTCGTCTGTTTAATTCAAATGTTATCTCAGTGTTAACATACGGCTGTGAGAGTTGGAAAATAACAAAATCATTGGAGAACAAGCTGAATACATTCGAGAACAAATGTCTTAGAAAAACTCATGAACATCAGTTGGAAAGAATTCAAGACTAATCGACAAATAAGAGAAGACTCTAGGCAGAAATATGTCTCCGACTATATAAGGAAAAGACGATGGTCATATATCGGTCATGTCCTACGAATGCAAAACAACAGAATACCACTACAGGCGCTCACTTGGGTTCCTGAGGGTAAGAGGAAAAAAGGAAGACCAAAAGAAACACTCAGAAAAACAATAATAAGAGAAGGAAGAACGTTGGGCCTAAATAATGTGCAAGAGCTAAGAGGAGTGGCGTCACAACGAACAACCTGGAGAGCACTGGTTTCTGCCTTATGCGCCGTGTTTGGTGCTTAAAGAATTTATTATTATTATTATTAATTAGGGTCCTGTTCTGGGATTTAGCTGTAACAACATATATTTACCCAGGGAATCGCCATTATTAATATTGCCCAAGATTTGGGAATTGATGAAGTGTCAGAGCCTGGAAAAATTAATTAAAGTTGTACTTGTTTTAGAAATTGAGGTAGAACATTTTAGTATTTATCAGATGGCGGATTTGGCCAAGTTTCGCTCTGCTGCTGTGCAGACTGCGAGAGACATGAACATGGAGGGTCAAAGTTTGATTGACTATGTCACCTCAGAATGTGATACGTTTATTGCTAGGGAAGAACATAGGTTAGCTGAAGAGAGGAGAATGCAGTTAAAAGATGCCAGAGAGATAAAGAAATTAGAGTTGGATAGAGAGGCTCAGAAAGAAATTAAACGTTTACAAATTGAGGCTGAGAAGGAGGCTAGGGTCTTAGAGGCTGAAAGAGAGGCTGAGATCAAGAGGCTCCAATTGGAGGAGAAAAATATTAGAAGCCAAAGATAAAAGATTAGAAAGGGAAGCAGAAGAAAAACGACTGCAAAGGGAAGCAGAGGCAGAAGATAAAAGGTTGCAGAGGGAGCATGAGCTGCGACTAAAGGAGTTGGAGTTGCAAGGCCATGCTTCTGAAAATGGTCACAGCCCCTCTACCTCTGATGCTACTGCTAGTCAGGGGGCCTCCAACTCAGCTATGGGGTTTCATTTGGATTATTTTGTTGAGAGAGATGATGATATTGAATCATATTTAAGTAGGTATGAGGTATTAGCTACAACTTATGGGCTAGAAAAAGAAAGATGGAGCTTGAAGTTATACCAAGGTCTTCGGGGAACAGCTTATGATGTTTTTTTTCCAAAATGAGCAGGGATGACCAAGACAATTATGACATGTTAAAGCAGGCTCTATTGTTAAGATACGAAAAGAATGGTGAATTTTACAGGAAGAAGTTTAGAAATGCCAAGCTACTGTCGGGTGAGACTTATCACCAGTTCTCTGCACGGTTAGAGACGTACTTGGAGAAATGGACTGCTCTGGGGAAAACCCAAGATCTTAAAGAAATGATCCTTATTGAGCAACTGAGTCCATGGCTCCAGACTTGAGAATGTTTCTCATGGAACAGGGTGCAGAGAGGCTGAGGGAGTTACTTAATGTCGCTGAGAGGTATCAGGCAGCCCAGGCAGACGCAGCTGGCGCCAAAAAGCATGTAGATAATTATAGGGCCCCACAAAACTCAAATAGATTTGAGAATGAAGATCAGGGAAACAGGTTTAAGCCAAATTTTGATAGGCCACGCCATGATAATAAACATAAAAACCCACAGTTCAATGATAGGAAATATGAGGAAAGAAAACCCCTTTATCAAAATAGATACTATTGTAAATGGTGTAAGAGAGAGGGTCATGACACCAAATTTTGTACAAGGAAACCTTCTGGATGTGCTGCTATGAAGTTGGGGAAAAAGGAAGTAAAGGTAAAACCTACTGGACAGCAGGAACCTTACCAACCCCCAGTATGTGAGGACGTGGTATGTAATGGAGTCACAATTAGGTGCCTTTACGATACCGGTTTGGATTTTGATTCCGTTGTGAGTAAGCACTTGGTGAACCCGGATCAGTATACCACAGAAACAGTGGAGATACAAGGGGCGATCAAGGACCTACCACTCATGAAACTTCCCATTGCAAGGATAACAGTGAAAACTCGCTATGTGGAAGGGATAATCAGAGCAGCAGTGATAGACGCACCCATTTACCCTCTGATATTGGGATGTCGTTATGTCTTCTTGGGGAATCCCAAGAGACCTGTGGTCCTGACAGCAGTCCAGACCCGTTCACAATCCAGAAAGGAAGAAGATGAGCCAATAAATACTCATCCAGAGGAGATGAGGAAGGCACAGGCTGAAGATAGGACACTCAAGCCTTGCTTTAAGAAATTACCTAAATGCCACACACCTCCAAGTAAAGGGGATTATTATATGAAGAACAAATTGTTGTATAGGAAGGCCGGAACTGGATCCAATGGTCACGGACAGTTGGTACTTCCTAAGGCATATAGGGCAGATGTAATAAGGAGCTTACATGTTGGGAAAGATGGTGACCATGAGAAAATAGGTACCATCTGCCAAAACGTTTCTAAATATTATTATTGGCCAGATGTAAAGATAGTTATTGAGAATTTTGTGGAGAACTGCGGCCAATTTCACGAGGGAACACCCACACGTGGGAAAACTGTTTAGGACCTAGAAAAGCCACGGGGCAAACTTAGGCCTGGAAATAAAAATAATTTTAATAAAGTAGATAACGTGGAATGGTAACCCCCTTTTCACACACAGTCTTCACTTGAATGTATTAAAATGGCAACTCTGTGTCGAGTACAAAAAGTGGTTTTACCCCAGAATAAGCCGACAGTCCCTCGGTCGGAATTATGTGAACTGGGTGAAGGTAAAAGAGAGAGAAGATCTCTCACAAGGAACTTAAAGTGGGGAGAAAACCCCAGGAAACGAATAGGTAGTGGTAGATTTTTGTGTGATGACAAAAGGAAGAAACGTCCTCAACACAAGGCTTCCAATATTATGAAAAATATGTCAGAAAAATTAAAAGTCCATATGTAACCTTGTTAAGGACGTGGACAGATGAGAAGGCAGAAGAGACTGTTACCTCATCATACCAATATGTTAACGAACTGACCACTCGTTTAAAAACTAGTTGGAAACTGGCAAATGAAAATTTGAGACAAGCCAGGAAAAAGCATGCTGCTTAATATCACAAAAAGGCGAAGGATAGGGAGCTTGCTGTAGGGGAGAAGGTGCTTCTTCTATTACCAGGCAGCAACAATAAACTTCAGATCGGATGGCAAGGTCCATTTACAGTTTTGCAAAAGGTATCCAGAGCAAATTATAAGATAGACAAGAAGGGAAAGGAAAAAGTCTATCATGTGAACCTTTTGAAGAAATATCTGGACAGACAAATCCAGGAAGGAACACACTTAATGGCCTTGTCGATTGCAACCGAAATGAAAAATGAACCTCTCACCTCAGTTGAATATCCACTGAAGCCCAGTGAAACGTTTGAACAGGTGAAGATCAGTAATCACCTGACAAAAGGACAGATGGGGGAGGATTAAAAAAGGCCTGGAGAAACATACAGACGTGTTAACGGATAAGCCGGGGCACACAAATTTGTTGGAATATGATATGAAACTACTAGACCCAACACCCATCTGTATGAGGCCTTATTCTATTCCGTTCGCTAAGGAAAAAGCTTTGAAAGAGGAGATAGATTATTTGTTACAAGAAGGGATTATTTCTCACAGTGAGTCTCCTTATAGTTCCTGTGTGGTTTTGTTGCGGAAACCATCGGGAGAACATAGACTGTGCATAGATTACAGAAAACTAAATGCTGTCACAGAAGATCAGGTGGATCCATTACCTGATACTACTCAACTTTTTGCCAGGCTGAACAAGGCAAAATATTTTTCCAAGGTGGATCTTAGCAAAGGCTATTATCAAATTCCAGTAAAGCCTGAAGTTCGACCTTACTTAGCATTTAGCCCCTCGGAAGGTCATTATGAGTTCAACATGCTACCGTTTGGGTTGAAAAATTCCCCGAGTGTGTTTTCTAGGATGATGCGAAAATTGTTGGATCCCCTGAAAAATCCATGTATCTCGAATTTCATGGATGATATCCTCATTGCTACTGAAACTTTTGAGGAACATGTTAACTCTTTGGATGTGCTGTTTGATAAACTCAGAGAGGCTAACTTGACTGCTAGACCAACAAAATGTTGTATTGGGTGTAAAGAGTTGGAATTCTTGGGACATACCGTACATCAGGGTAGCATGACCCCTGACCCCAAGAATCTGGAGAAACTGAAAAGAGCACCTAGGCCACAAACAAAGAAAGATGTGCGATCTTTTGTGTCGTTGTGTGGTTTCTACCAAAAGTACATTCAACATTTTAATTCTATATGTGCTCCACTGACGGATTTAACTCGAAAGGGACAACCTGATACAATAAATTGGTCAGCACAGTGTGAATTGGCTTACCAGGAGTTAAAAGAAAAACTCACAAGCAGGCCAGTATTGCAATTGCCTGACTTGAATCAAGATTTTGTCGTGAGAAGTGACGCAAGCAATGTGGGCCTGGGCGCTACATTGTTGCAAAGGTCCTCCTCACAAAATGGGGAATTGAACCCAGTCGCTTATGCCAGCCGCAAGTTGAACAAGGCGGAAAAAAATTATTCAACAAGTGAGAAAGAATGTTTGGCGTTAATATGGGCTATAAAAAAATTTCAGTTTTATCTATATGGCAGAACATTTGTGGTCCAAACAGATCATTTACCACTCGTATTCCTATCACAAGCAAAACATGAAAATGCCAGATTATTGAGATGGTCATTATTATTACAGCCATATTCATTTCTGATTGAATATATTCCCGGCCCTCAGAACGTCGGTGCAGATTTTTTGAGTAGACATCCGTGTGATGAAAGTCAGAAAGAAATGTAGGACTTCATTTGCGCTAAGTTATCTCACAGATTGTAACCTGCAATGGATGCATGTTTTAGGAAGGGAGGTGTGTAGCCAAATCTGTGAGATAATCGCTTATTTCAGTACGATTTTAGTCCTATGATAATAACTACACCCGCCCTCGGGTGTCTGACTATTTTTATCTTCAACGCCAGTAGAGCGCTGCCTTTGATGCAGTGGGAATGCTTAAAAAATGACCCGCCGTATAATCTAATACGCTTTAGTTTCGGCTTCGAAACGTACAATAAACATTTTAACATCTCGCCGATCTGCTGCACGAAACGGGGGAAAAGCTTATAATTAACGAATTGCCAGAACTGTGAGACCAAACTGGCGTTTGAATTAACGTAATATGTTAACTTTAACACTAACATTTGTAATAATTCGGACATTTCTCAGTAGTAAGAACGAGACGATTGTAATAATTAACGCCAACACTACCAAAGTTTTGAAAAACCCCTCTTCGCTCTGCTTGCAATCTCTTTAATATATACACGCTGTGGACAAAGCCAGCAGAGACAAACACACAAACAGTTTTCCATTTCCTCCTAGCGGTAAAATTCTGACGTCACTCAAACGAGTTGGTTATTTGAATAATGAAGAGAAATGTTAGAGACGGGGGGAAGATGGCCGACTTGTGTAAAAGTTATATTTGACGATTGACAGTGACAAAACTGAAGGTCTGGGCCATAGTGAAACTGACCATAAAAATCATATAGTAGGATAGCTTAGTGTCCCCTGAGCAAAAATATGTTTTAAAAAATATGGTAGTCCAAGTATTAGCCAAGTTACTGAGAAAATACTAGATGTCTAAGAACGCTTGGACGGACAGACTGTTGTTCTTGCTCGTTACACATAACGTTATTGGGGACGCAAGTTTCAAAAAAGAGGCATTGTAGTAATTCAAATTCTATTGGTTGGTATAAGAGTATAGGAGTAAAAGGGGGGAGATAGGGAAAGATGTTAACTAAAACTAAACATCTTTTTCTATTGGCATAACTAACGCAGACTAACCAATGGACTACGAGGCACATAGTTTGTTTGGAATTTCTTTTGTTTTTTCAAACTAAATTCAAACAGATTTGGTAGTGCCTGCTTTCATTGGTTGGCTCTAATAGATATTGGCAAGAGGCATAGTGGTCTCGTGGCCATTTGACTAGAAAATTTTATACAAACAATTACGTTGAGAGCAGATGTGATAATTGTAAAAGTAACTACTAAATTCACTATCTGGACGGGGCAGAGCAAAACTGAGGCCATTTCTTTGCCAATCAACGTTATTTGTGACATATTTCTTTGAATTAGTGGTAAGAATGCTTTATGTATTTACATGCTTGATTAAAACTGAAAAAGTTAGATACTGCTGTGGAAAAGTGAAGGAAATGCCGGGAGCAAACATTATTGAGTCCTCACATTGAACTGTATTTGAATGTTGCATATTATTATGATTTTATATTAATAACTTTGTATTGAAAGATGTTAGTAAGTCTCAGTGTTCCATGAACACTCTTCAACATGCCTAGAGCGTTTATAATTTAGAAAAGAAAAGAAAAATCATATAAAAAGGAGATGTGGTTACTCCACGTTATTGGATTGAAGCAAACTATGTAAATGTACAGTGGAGTATCTGCCATAGGGACCTGAGGTGTGGTCACAGAAAGGTGTGAGTCATATAATTAGGGGCTGATGCACATGAATGCACACGAGGCTGACCCCATACCGTCATGTATACATAGGGATAAGAAGTTGTGAACAGATATGAAAAGGCCAGGGTGTCTTTTTATTACAGGGTTTTTATTTCCTGTTACCATCCGGTGACAGGAAACCTGATGAGTGAGTGAGAAGAGAAAAGTCTCCATTATAGAGTTTATGCTGTCATCAGATAGCCTGAAGGAGCTTGCGTGTGAGTGCGGATCTATACTGACTTATGATCGTCATACCTAGAATCCCAGGTGACACGTTAACAGCTGGGACATCTGACACTTCATCCGAATAAACTGGTTCTTATAAAAATAAAACAGAATTATATGGGGCATGAAGAAAACAACAGCTCCTCATAACCAATGACTATCACTAGCATCTATTAAAGTTTTAGTCTGTGAATACACCTACAGGAACTCTATAATAACATTATATTCATAGGACCAAGAGTCCATACTTTTAGTTAAAGCATTATATGTAAATATATTTCCTCATTTTCAAAGACCCGTCCAAAAGAGATGGCGGGACAGGCAGATTAAATTGTACAAAGAAAAAAATTCCTATTTTAAAGAAAACTTTAACCACTGTCTTATTCATTTTCTTATAGTGAGTTAAAGTGTATTGTGTTGATGTACCATCATTTTCATTTCACCCCTAGACACTAGAGACATCATACACCAGCCACTAGAATCAAAATACGGACTGTGTGAGATCTAGGGAGGTAGCATTAGGTTCCCTGATAATATATATCATTATCATCATCATCTTTTTTAGATTCAGGGACCTACATGTGCTTGACCTCACACAGTTGACACAGACACAACTATCTTTCTTGTTAGGTATAACATCTTAACCTCCCCAGCAAATTACACTTGCTACACAGCCCCAACTGATCGGAGAATGACAGAAGCTTTGAATGATTGAAGAACGAGTCATAAAGATAAAAGTCAATCAGATCGCTGATCATTTTTGCCGGTAGAAGTTGTGAAAATAATTAAAAGGGGAGGCAAATCTGCAGCATTGATTGTCACCGCCATTTTTGAACAGAGAACACAAAACGGTCAGAATCTGCCACGCAATTTTTCATTGCCAATTGAAGTGTGTAGACTGCCAGCTTATAAAAACTGTGTGTTTGTGATGATTGAGGGTCACAGCGTATCTTGACAATCACATTGAGAGCAAAGACGAATCTTGGTGTAGTACAAAGCGGTGTATGAGTTGTACAAGAACCCCGTACCTACATCAGAGTGAAGAATGGGGACCCTAACTGTTGGGCTTCTCCATCTTATATTCCTGCATCAAGACAAAGGGCGGATGTGAAAAAGATAAGTCCAATAAGACTGAACTGATCTACGGAGCAGTACTGTACCACACCCTTGCTAAAGTAGTTGTGATGCAAGTAATGATGTTTGACATTTGACATTGATAACACATTAGCCTTTAGTTAAAAGGACAATTTCAAAATACCTAACAGATAAAAACTGGAAGATAAAATCAAGACCTTTCATTAACATTGATTCAGAGGACTAATGAACTGAGAATAACATTTTAACAAGGGGTCCTCAATAACCAGGAAAAGACTTTAGCTTTAAATATTGGCTTTTATTTGATGTATTATAAGTTGTGTAAATATAGGCAACATCATCAGTTTGTTTCCTCCATCTTTATTTTGAGTTTCCACCAACAAAACAAAACAGATTAATGAACATAATAAAATTAAGAAATTGTAGTACTCTGCTTTGCTTCCGTTATTACAGTTCTGAATTCAGTTCATTGTGAATTTAATTATTTACCCTAGACATAATCACAGCCCATAAGTAGTTTTCTGGGAGAGGAATCTTAGAGTACTGGTACTGAAGCTTACCAGCTCGGACAGTAATTCTTTACAGCCTGACTTACTTATGAACTCTATCCCCTCTTACTATTGTTTGAGAAGGGAATGTTACTTACAAGACCAGACCCTCCTCTGGCACGTATCCTTGTGTCGTCTGACACACCTTTTCTATAATCGTCATTAAATTATCAACACTCTTGAGACACTGGGGCCTCGCTTTCCGGGATTATTCCTGAATATCCAGAGCCCGCTGTTACCTTGGGGGCTGTCCTGTAGGAAATTTTGGATAAGAATATTTTTGGTAGGGCAGGCTAAGATATAGATTTTTGAGTACCACTGAGTACAAATTAAGGTGTGGTACATGTGAAGTGAAATCAGTCATTAATTAATTAATTAATTTAGTCAGTAATTTCATATAGTGACTAATTATATTGGTAAGTTTTGACTTAGTATTTGTGGCAACCATATTACGACATTGCCATTGCAGATTTAGTAAAGTTCAGATCGGCAACACTGCAGTTGGCAAAGGAGCTTGGTTTAAGTGGTGAGGCTCTGATCCAGTCTGTTACAACTGAGTGTCATAAGTACACTGAAAGAGAAGACAAGAAATTGGAAACAGAAAGGAGACTTCAAGGCGGAGGCTGAGAGAGAGAGCATAAGAAGTTAGCTGTTGATGCTGAGGAGAGGAAATTAGCAGCTGAGGCTGAGGAAAGGAGATTGGAGAAGCAAGCTCAGAGAGATCATGAAGTGAAGATGACAGAGCTTAAACTGCAGGTGGGCACTAACACGAATGGTGGTAGCTCACCGCATTCAGAAAGCAGCTCCAGTCTGAGCACCTCAACCGGGGCCATGAATGTCCACTTGGACCCATTTGTGGACAAGGATGTCGCAATAGAAGCATATCTAGATCGCTACGAACGTTTGGCTACCACGTATGGTCTTGAGAAGAAGTGGTGTTTGAAATTGTCGCAGTGATTACGAGGGATTGCGTACAATGTATTTTTGAAACTTCCCAGTGGTGACCATGAAAACTATGGATCCTTAAAGCAAGCATTGCTGATTCATTATGAGCAAAATTCAGAGGCCGATAGGAAGAAATTCCGAACTGCAAAGTTGCTATCTGGAGAGACGTATCCCCAGTTTTCAGCAAGGCTGAAAACATATTTAGAGAAATGGAGTAGTCTGGGAAAGTTTCAAAAGTCGTATGAGGATCTGGAAGAAATTATTCTAATGGAGCAAGTAAAAGAGTCCATGTCTCAAGAAATGAGGATGTTTCTCATTGAACAAGAAGCAGAAAGGTTGGAAGACATTTTAAGAGTGGCTGAGAGATATCAAGCTGCTCAAGCTGAAAAATCTGTCAAAGAAGAAACCAGAGGGATTTACACCTCCCCAAAATCAAAATAAGTCAGAGCAAAAAGACCAGGCAACCAAATACAGGCCAAGCTTTGATAATAAGGATAGGAACTCTCAATATCAGAATAAGAAACCCTACAACCAGGGAGAAAAGGGGTGCAAAATTTGCAAAAAGAATAACCTTATCACGCTGCATGTCTTATAACAGGGGATAAGGGAAGGAACTGGCAGCTAGTCAGATAGACCTTCTTCATCCCCCCAACCTGTGAAGAAGTAGCATGTAACGGCACTAAAATATGGTGCCTATGTGTTTCAGGATTGGAATTCGACTCAGTCATGAGTGCATCCCTAGTGCACCTTGATCAATACACCACAGAAACCGTGGAGAAACAAAGGGCATTAAAGGGAACCGCCACCATGACACATCCCATAGCAAGGATCAATGTTAGGACTCGCTACGTGAAAGGAGTGATAAGAGCAGCAGTGCGTGATGTTCCTATATACCCGCTGGTAATAGGAAGCAGATATGTATTCTTGGGTGACCCAATAAAACCTGTGATCATGGCAACACTCCCGACCAGGTCCAGCCCTAAGTAGGAGGAAGAAAGTCCAATGAACATTCATCCGAGAAAGATGAAAAAGGCATAGGCTGAAGATAACTCTTTGAAGCCTTGTTTTGGCAAATTGCCAAAAAGCCATAACCCCCCAAAGAAAGGACATTTTTATATGAAAGATGGATTACTATACATGAAAGCTGGAGCAGGACCCAATGGGCATGGACAGCTAGTACTGCCATCGTTTTACACGGACAAGGTTATGGAACTAGCACACGTTGTATCAGACGGTGGACATATGAAAAACGGTACCAATTATCAAAGGATAGCAGTGCAATATTACTGGCCAGGTATCACTGAAGACATAGCTCGGTATGTGACTGCCTGTGCACAATGTAGCAAGGTAAACCCCACACGTTGGGAAAACCAACAAGACCTAGGGAAGCATTGGGGCGGACATAGGCCTGAAAATAAAAATAAAGAGGTAGACATTGTGGATAGGAGAGCACCATCTCACGAAAGGTCTACCAGAAAACCAGTCACCATGGCGACTCTCCGTAATGTACAGGGAGGGGATACAACACATCCCATACCGACAAGATTTTGTTCGGAACACCAGGAACTGGATAAAAATAGAAGTGTGGTTAGTCAGCCACCTTTGATAAAGAAACTGCGGAGAACCCCAGAAAAATAGGTAGTGAAAGATTGGGCTGTACGAATCATTTTACTGATGCACAGCCAACTTCATTACACTGCCGTTTAAATTAGCATTAGAAATGGCTCCGGCAACGTTGTTAGTTGGCCGGCACATACACGGTCCATTGGAAGTATTGAT
This sequence comes from Oreohelix idahoensis, assembly GCA_024509875.1. NCBI lineage: Eukaryota > Metazoa > Mollusca > Gastropoda > Stylommatophora > Oreohelicidae > Oreohelix > Oreohelix idahoensis. The sequence goes on along the minus strand of JAMPIV010005278.1, from coordinate 19,739 downwards.
GCGGACATGGACTGAAATAATATAGCAACTTTAAAGGGAGAATTGATGTCTTGCTGTAAGAAAATTTCATTTCCCCATATGAGTCATATTGTAGTGTCAGTGTTGTTTTGCTGAGGAAACCCTTTGGTGAACATAGACTCTGCATTGATTACAGGAAATGAAATGCTGTAACAGAGTCACAATCAGATCCATTACCAGACACTACTCAACTGTTTGCCTGGTTGAATAAGGCAAAATATTTTTATAAAGTGGATCTAAGTAAAGGGTATTACCAGATTCCCGTCAAGCCTGAAATCAGACCATTGCTGGCCTTTAGCACTTCGGAGGGACACTATAAGTTCAATATGTTGCCTTTCGGTTTGAAAAATGCTCCGAGTGTTTTCTCCAGGATGATGAGGAAATTAATGGATCCCTTACAAAACCTAGCTATCACCAATTTCATGGATGATATCCTCATAGCAACAGAAACATTTGAGGAACATCTATCATCTCTAGAAATGTTATTGGATAGACTCAGATGGGCAAATTTGACCGCTCGCCCTAATAAATGTTGTATTGGTTGCCAGGAACTGGAATTCTTGGGTCATACAGTGTATCAGGGTAAAATGACCACTGACCCCAAGAATCTAGAAGAGCTGCGAAATGCAGCCAGACCACAAACGAAGAAGGATGTGAGATCCTTTATCTCGTTGTGCGGCTTCTACCAGAAATATATCTGTAATTTTAACTTCAATTTTTTTTTACATAGACAGGGGTGTCAGCCCTATGCTAAAACTCCCAACCTGGAGGACCAGGGTGTCTGCTTTCGTGTGACCCCTGCCCGCGCAAACCTGTCCAGCTTGGAAGAACCTTCCAGGAGAAAAACTCCCACTGGCATAGCTCTGGGGGGTAATCAGGGTATGCAAGCCGCCATACCTCGACAAGGTATTGACACCGGTGATGGCAGTTACTATTGTCTGAGAAGGAAATATTACTTATAAGACCAGACCCTCCTCTGGCACGTATTCTTGTGTCACCTGACACACCTTTTCTATAATCGTCATTAAATTATCAACACTCTTGGCACACCTGTACAGACCAGATAGCCACATTGATAATGATAGTTGAACAAAGTCTTGAATGGAATTCACTGCTATACATTGTATTTGTGCCAACTATGAACAGGCATGTGACAGTGTAGACAGAGACTCACTTTGGAAATTGAGGAGGCATTATGGAGTTCCAATGAAGATCATTAATTTAATATAAAAAAAAAGACCTAGGAAGACATAATATGCAGAGTTTCTTCATAAAGGACAACTTACAGAACCGTTTGTAATAAGAACGGGAGTGCGACAGGGATGCCTCTTGTCTCCATTTCTTTCTTACTAGCAATAGATTGGGTTATGAAAACATCGACATTACACATAAATTGAACCTCATGGAATCTGACTAAACAGCTTGATGATCTAGATTTTGGAGATGACTTTGCTTCTGTCCCATAACCATAATCAGATGCAAGACAAACTGAAAATGCTCGATGAGATGTTACAACAAGTAGGTCTGAAAATACACAGGGAAAAGACAAAAATATTGAGATTAAATGCAAAAAATGATAACAAGGTTGAAGAAACACCACTAAATGATGTAGAATCGTACACATATCATGGCAGCAATATAGGCAAAGTTAGAGGGAGAGACAATGATATCAAAATAAGACTACAAAAAACAAGATGAGTTTTCATTGCATTGGGAAACATATGTAGTTCAAGAGAAATCAAGTCCAACAAGAAAATAAGAATCTTCAACTCAAATATCTAGTCAGTCCTATTGTATGGCTCTAGAACATGGAGAACAACAAAGGCAACAACAAGAAAGTTACAGACATTCATAAATGGGTGCTTGTGTAGAATAGAATTGAAATGGTATGACAGAGTCACAAATGTGGACGTGATGACAAGAACCAGACAAGTGCCAGTGGAACGTGATATGTGAAGAAGCACTGGCGACTGATAGGACACACATTGGGGAAACCTGTTGATAGCATTACAAGGCAGTGCTTGCTGTGGAATGTCCAGTATAAGAGTGGAAGAGGTAGACTAGAAAACACATGGAGAAGAGAGCTGGAGACAAACGTGAAACTGATGAGCAAAACGTGGAAAGAACGAGCTGTTGACACGTGACAGGAGGACTTGGCATGTGTTTGATGAAGGTCTATGTTGGCACGTGACAGGAGGACTTGGTATGTGTTTGATGAAGGGCTAAAGGTTATTGATTGAATGTGTGGAAAGTGAACGTTTGATGTTAAAATGATTTTAAAACATACATTTAAAAATATATTTTATTTCTATTTTGTTTGTTCTAACCTTATAAAACTAGCTATAGTCCTCACAATCATGCATTCATTGATTGAAATTAATAAATACTCTTTTTTGGTCCTACTTTTTTGTCCGGTATTGTCCTCTTTTTTTAACGCCAAAAAAAGTCACAACAGGTCCTCTTTTTATGAAAAATGAAATGATCGACCTACACTAAGCCCTCTACAGATGTACTATGTGTGTGTGTGTGTGTGTGTGTGTGTGTGTGTGTGTGTGTGTGTGTGTGTGTGTGTGTGTGTGTGTGTGTGTGTGTGTGTGTGTGTGTGTGTGTGTGTGTGTGTGTGTGTGTGTGTGTGTGCTGGGAACCAAACCCGGTACCTTTAAAATCAGAGGCGGAAGCCAAACCTATGCTTCCTATCTCACTACCCAGGAGACGGGGGGGGGGGGAGAATAGAACCCGGTACCTTTAGAATTTGAGGTGAACGCATACATATAAGCCACTCCGACCCCTTAAACATGGACGTTAAACATGGACCTTAAACATGGACCTTAAACATGGACCTTAAACATGGACCTTAAACAAACGTATCTCACGTTCTTCTGTCCAGTGTCGTCCGGTCAAAGTCTTTCCGTGTCTTCTTGACCATTACATTTCATCCTCCAGTTGTCGTCTGCATGTGTTTGTCGGTTTTCTCATTACTCTGGGATTCTAAAACACGACTTATTTGCGATACTTTCAACAGGTTTCCTCAAAGTGTGTTCCGTCAATCGCCAGGGTCTCTTTTCTCATCCCCCCGCTCAACTGGCATCTGTCTGCTTCTTATCATCAGTTCCACGCTGGGTAATAGGTCAACCAACTTCACTCCATGAAAGCCTTCGTTCGTTGTTCTATAAGTCGCAAAGCCACACAGTGTAGTAAATATACTGTTCAAAAAAAAAAGAAAAGCATAGCCATCCGAGGGCGCGTTTTTATCAGTTTGTAAGTAAAATTTCGTGCTAGGATATATAAAAACCAGCCTGAAATGTTCTTTACAGTGTCAAATGCACGTGTTGACCTGAATTGCGTTCGTTTTTGTAATCGTTACAACGCAGTGGTCAATAGTGTTTATGACGCAATTTTTGACCACAGCTCATGTTGCACGCACGTGAAAGCAACAAAATTTGGGGTTAACACTATTCACTGACTACGCAACTGAAACCCTATAAAAGGATAACGCTACACAAAAAAAATTCAGTTCATTTTCAAGCAGACATTTATGGCGTCTCTATCGATAAATTTAAGGAACATTGCTATTGGCCGACTGCATGCAGGCGAAAGTCAAAGTCAGGTTGCCAGGCATCTAAACGTGCATCAGAGTACCATCAGTCGACTTTGGCACCGGTTCCAATCCACTGGCTCAGTTGAAGACCGGCATCGCAGTGGACGACCCAGAGTGATAACAGCAGCGGAGGATCGCTTTATTCGGCTTCGTCACCCCAGAGACAGGTTTACAACAGCTTCCTCAACTGCCCAGTCATTGCCTGCAGGACGTCATGTGTCTGATCAAACTGTCCGGAATAGACTGCATGACACTGGACTTTGGGCACAACGACCTCACCGAGGACATGTCCTTACGCGCCGCCATCGCCAAAATCGACTTCTTTGGGCCAACCAGCATCGTCCCCGGGCAGCTGACAATCAATGGAGACGTGTCTGGTTTAGTGACGAATCTTTCTTTTTGTTGCAGCGTCATTATAGACGGCGTAGGTGTGACAGGGAGGTTTGTTACCCAGGCATTATAGGTGCCAATGAGATAAGGTCATACATTTTTAGTAGACCAATCAAAATCATTGACGGTGACAAGGGCCCACAACACCTGTCGGGCTAAGGAGAAGTTAACATTATCATTAGGGCAGTTCCATCTAGACGACCTCGGGGAAGGTTGTGTTTCTACTGGAGAGCTGATGAGAACCCATGTTTGAGCTGTCTCATTCTCGTAGAGCCACGAAGACCTGTTCTAAGTTGAATTTTTTTGAAGTATTTTCAGAAAAGAAGTATATTGTGAGTAAAGTTTAAATGATATCGTGTTTTCAAAACAGAATATAAGCGGCAGCTATATTTGATTCTGTACTGGGAGGATAGACTTTGTGTAGTAAGACTCATGTAAGTACAATCTCGATTTATATTTCAGTCCACGGATAGAATTGATTTTTTTATTGTACTAGGAAGGAAACCAAGAAAAGAAACAACTACAGATGTATTGAAGTCTTATCATCTTTAAAATATTGAAGGTAAAAGGCGCAACCACATGAACTGAAAGGTTGTGCAAGAAGGTCAAAGTGACCTAGATAGTGAGTTGCACGAGATGCTTGAATAACTCATACGGTTGTGGAGAACAAAAAGGAAAATATGGGTAAACTACATTCACGACAAGGAATAATTGATTTGAATTTAGTCTGAAATTGTTTATTTATGAATTCCTGTAAATAAACCTTGTTTATACTATCAGCCGAGTTATGATAGCAGATTTGTTTGCACTGAATGAAAAGTTACCAGAATATTAGTAAGTACTACCACTATAGCACCTTCACAACATCATTCGAGAGAAGAACGAACCTACAACAGCTCCACAAGAATCTACAACTCTAGCGGTCGGCTAGTCGAAATAACTTGTTGGATAGAAGCCAAAAATAGTACTAAGAATAATTGGTACCGTACCCTGTCACATAGGGTCTACCGTAGGCGAAATGAACGTTTTGCCCAAAATTGCGTTGATGAAGCTCCGCCGCACGGTGGTGGAGGTGCAATGGTGTGGGGAATTATCAGTTACAACGGAAGGAGTCAATTGGTGCACATTGAAGGAGGCTTGAATGCGCAACGATACGTCAATGAAATTCTTCGACCCCATGTCCTTCCACTTTTGGCTGCCCAAAGGTCTGTGTTTCAACAGGACAACGCCAGACCCCATTGTGCACGGTTGACCACGCAGTTCCTGACTGCCAACAACATTCTTACCCTTCCCTGGCCATCCCTGTCTCTAGACATGAGTCCTTTTGAGCACCTGTGGGATGAGCTACATAGACGTGTTTGTCGCCGAGACGTTGCTCCAGCCAATCGTCGTGATCTGTTCCAGGCACTCCAGGAAGAGTGGGCAGCCATCCCACAGGCCCACATCAGACGTCTGACCGCATCCATGCCCAGGAGATGCCAGTTGCTGATGGATGCAAGAGGAGGCCACACACCATACGAACGGGAAAGCCCGTACGCCAAAAAACTCTCGTGACCCAGATGCAAAACAACTGTCAATTGATTGGTTGAACCCTAAGGTATTCTTGTGTGCAATTTGAACCATTAACTCATTAAATTAAAAAGTTATTGAATGTCAAAATTATGGCTATGTGTGTGCCTTCAGTAGCTATGCGTTTCTTTTTTTTGAACAGTATATATATACTCGTATATATTTCTTTCAAATAAACCGGTACTGAATCAGTTTTACAAACTAACGGTACACGGGAAACACGTGATGTTTCGGGTTTTACCCTTCTCCAGCCACAGTTACTAATAGACAACAAAAAATGTAGACAGCTTAAAATATTATTTATTTATTTACTTACACACAATGTTGTACTTATACTTACTAAAGCTTTTTCTACAAGTTAGATTCGTAGGTATGCAACGACCAATAACTTAATTCCTAACAAAGACGAAGGTAATACATGTTTTTCTCTTAACCAAAACAGTTAATTACTTTCCTACTTGAGCTGTCTCAACATTATCATTGCGTTGAAAAAAGGATCCCGTTACACGCCCATTGAGGCATATTGGGAATATGGTGTTAGTCCCATATTTTCTTGACCATCGGCACACTAGGGGTGATGTGGTCAGCATTGCGTTGAGTGTCCACAAATTTGTCTTGTAGATTTTGTGCAATATGAGCTATTGTGTGAGTGCAGTAGTAAATGTGTGAGTTAGGGTTTGGGTGTATGGACTAGTGTGTGAGTGCAGTAGTAAATGAATGAGTTAGTGTTTGGGTGTATGAACTAGTGTGCAAGTGTAGTAGTGAGTAATGTGCGCTAGTGTTTGAGTGTAGTAGTAAATGTATGAGCCATAGTGTGTGAGTGTACTAGTGTTTGTAGTGTCCTTTATCCTTTTCTCATAACCTATCTATATTTGTCATCTTTGTTTTTTGTTAGTGACTTGCTGACTGTTAAGTCATGTTTTTGAGTAGGAGTTAAGTGTTTGAGATTCTTACGTACGGGTCTGATTTTTTATAGACACGCTAGTAACCACGTTTAAAGTAATGAGATGATTTTTTACTTGGATGCTTTGTGTACGATATTTTTGGAACATAGCTCAACTGAGTATGTGATAGTTTTTTTAAAATAAAGAAAGTGTTCAAATGTTCTGAGTAGTCGGGGGAGAGATACGGATGAGCTGAGCTCACATCTCAAACTGTTAGTTCGCGCTTGAGCGGAGATTTACTGAGTTGTACTGAGAAACTATAATCTCGGTCATTAGGTATCTGGCAGAGCTTCGAGACAGGGATAGTCTCGCGAGTGTGTCCAGAGTGTTTTTGTATGATAGAGATTTGATATGATTCATATTCCTATGGAGGATATTTGCTAATGCAATGTACAGTGAGTTGCTGTTTATGCAACCCTTTTTCTGATGGATTTTTCCTGTCATTACCATTTATGATGAGTTGCTGTGTTCTGCAACATATTTGCCATGAATTATGCATGCTGTTCTAACTTGTGATTTGCCGTGATCTGTTGTCAATGATGTCAACGTTACTGTCTTAAATAAACTGTGTAGAAGTTGAAACTAGTTGGTCTATTTCCTGACCCAACGTTGCTGTTGTGTGGGTGACATCAGAGACATTCGCCCATTATATTTACACACCTGTCGGCCACTAACAGTAAGCCCGACCTTACTGACATCGTCCTTGTCAGTGGTACTACACCACAACGCCCCCCACCACAAACATTCAACAGTAACAGAAGTACTAACAGAACAGCTTGTACGAATTTCTACATTTAACAGAAGTGGTGTCTCCAGTGATATGGGGTATGATTCCAAGAACAGAGGTAGGATTTAACAGAAGTATATCATCTAACAGAAGTTCAACAGCATTCCCCAGAACATCCACTAACAGCATTTTTTGTGGTGTACAAGTCAAGATATACAGTGTTGCCAGTACCAGTTTTCGTGAACAAGTTTCAACTAGACGTCAACTGTTACGTTTCAAGACTTGAGAAAAGAGGAGTTCCAGTACCTGTCGACGTTGGACTGCTACACCCTGTGACACCCGATGCCCATCGTTGTCGTTGTCGCGAAGGCCGGGAATTCTTTTGCAGATAAGTGGTTTTATGTATGTGCACTGTGCCACTGTATGCGTTAGCGAGCCTTTCTTTATAATGTGTACCATTTTTTCGTCTTAGTGTTCTATGTTCCATGTTTATGCGGGTTTGGTTGGGAGGTGACTTACAGTAGGAAACATCCCAGTTTTTCATTCCAGGGCCTACATAAGCGTTCTTTAGGGTCACTCTTGCAGATTTCCCGCAGTGGAAATTCCAGCGAATTTTTGCTGAAGGATTTTCAGTCCACTGTGTTTGGTGATCTGTGACACCATTGTTTAGGTGTGACGAACTGTTTTATTGTCGTTATTGTGGTATTTTTTCTCTGTGCCTTAGTTTCTTGATTAATTTGTTTGTGATTGTCATTCTCAATTTCACTATCATTTATTTCTATACACATTTTTTGTTTATACACTGTGCTGTTGCTTGTCTTGTCACTCCTCTCGCAGTGTCATTGTATTTTTTTGCAATATTTTTTTTTAGTTCTGCTTTCTTGTTTATTTGAGTCTGCGAACGTTATCATTTGTCTTGAGTATTTTGTCTTAGTTTTTGTCATTTTCCGTACCTTCATCGTGTATTTCTTGTCTTAATGTTATACACTTAATGATTGATTTATAATTATATGCCACATTTGTATACAAGTTCAATATAAACTTCAAATGGAAGCTGAAGATAAAAAACTTACAAGGGAAGCTGAAAAATATAAACTTCAAATGGAAGCTGAAGAAAACCGTAGACTTCACGAGCAAAAGTTGTTCTTTGTGGAACTTGAGAAAATGAAGGTAACGAATGAAAATAATACAAACAATGCTACGGACAGGCAAACAACTTCACATAGGACCAATTCTAATTTTTATAAGATCAGATTGCCTCCTTTTAGACCTATCTCCGATGACGTCTTATTCTATCTGAATAGATTTGAACTCACATGTGAGTCTCACAAAATAGATAAGTCGGAATACTGTACATGACTTATGGAACTACTTTCAGGTGAAGCTATGACAGCTGTAAGTATGTTTGAAGGTCCTGATAAGAATAACTACGATACTGTCAGAGCTGTCTTATTTAAAAAATATCAACTTGATGAAGACGGCTACCGTCTTCGCTTTAAATCTCTGTTGCCGGAGACTGGAAAAGATTTTTCTGAATTTATAGCAAATATTCGTCTTACGTTCTCACGTTTGGTTGAGCTCTCAAAAATTGAGCACACATATGAAGCCCTCATGGGCTTATTGCTTCGAAATAAAGTCATGTCGTCAGTTAACACTTCTTTTCTTTCCTTTCTACATGAGCGAGAGCCTACAAACGAACGATATGGAACAATATTGTCGCCAATACGTAACGGCACACCCAAATGTAATTGTTAGCCACTCTCAAGTCAGAGAAGGTTTACCCGTGGCTTCGGCAATACCATATGGTTCTAATTTTTGCGGTAGATCACAAAGTGTTGATCGCAATTTTGGTAAGGGAGATTATCGTGATTTTAGACAGTACCAAGGGAGTCCATCACGTAGCAATTCTCCTTCTCCAAGAAACTGGAGACAATTTAATGGACCTCAACATTTTGGTTCCAATAATTCTGGAAATTATGGAAGGGATAACTACACTAGGGATTATCAACCTTACAGTAATTTTTCTCGAAGGCAACAAAATTCATCTAATAGATATTTTGATCCAAGAGGAAACAGTAATCGCAACTATGCTAACTGGGGTTCAAATCAGAATAATGGTCCCAATAGAGAAAATAGCAATGGTCCCAATAGAGAGAATAGTTGTGATCGATCTCGATATTGTGGTAGATCTCAAAATGATAGATCGCATCGCCATGCTAACTCTGCTCAACAGGAGCCTCAGGCTATTGTTAATCAGGGAAACAATATTAATAATGTCTCTAATGCTACTGCTTTTTCTGCTTTCGATTTCAATCGTGCATCTCAGTGCCCTGAGTGCACAACTTTATTCCAGCCTACAGCGGTGACTACCTTGAGTTGTGGTCATCCTCTACCTACTCTTACGACTATTTCAGCCTTGTCTGCACATGATGGATCAGGTTCTTTAACACTACACAAGGGATTTGTGAATAGTAATCCCGTCTCAGTACTCTTTTATTCGGGATGCACGACTGTAGGTATTAGACAGTCTCTAGTTCATCCATCTGGCGCAACAGGTAATGTGGTGAAATGTGTGACATTCGGTGGGACAGTTGAGACTTTTCCGACTGCCATAGTTTACATTGCCACACTGTTTTTCACTGGTTATATACACGCATGTATGCTCAGAGCACCAATCGCCGACCTTACTGTCGGACAGATACATGGTGTGTACGTCGGAACAAATTTTGGCTTGGGAACAGCAACATCACCTTACTGCCGCCACCTTAACGACTATGCCAAAATCTTATCACCAGGTACATTCTGCTAACGTGATACATTCTGCTAATTTGGTGCAATCTTGCAGTATTGATGATACGATTGTTCATCATACTAATTTTGGTGCTTCTTTTAGCCCAGTTCGACATACCTCAGTACGTCGTTACTCTAACTTTGATTATTCTTTAACTACTATTATAGAAGAAGATCCTTCGGTTTTGTCTGACACACACACTAACTTTATCGCTACGACTGAATCTACATCCAGTCACGTTGATTGCAACTTCTTTGCTGCAATGACTAGTGTTTTCTTAGCCACATGTATGGACTTGGTTGTTAACATATCTATACCTTATGGGTTTCTTTACCTTTCTTATTGGGCCGGTTAGCTCAGTATCTTTGTGTTTTTCGACTTTTTGTCGCACTTTCTGCTTTCCTTTTAAACTTCGACGCAGGTCCAAGTCTACCATTGTCTGTTTTTTCATCTTTTATTGTATATTTCTTGCTTTTTTCTTTGCCCAGTACACAGGCTATGACTTCAGTTCAGCCTTTGAGATATACGCCTTTGTCAACTGCATTTCCTTTGTCTTGCGCAAAATCTCAGATTGTCAGCCATCATTACACTCTTGGTCATCATTACACTCAAAATGACGTTGGTATCATGTGTATATTCACGACTTTTCCGTACATCATTGCACGATGCTATCTTTCTCTGACACTTTTATCACCATATATTATTGATAATTTCAATTCAGTCTGTGCTACTTTCACTGCTACCCTTTCTCGTTTATCGGAGGAAGGTTCGACTAACATCATACAGTGGTCTGAAGTTTGCACGGCCACATTTGGTAGGTTAAAGTTAAAGTTAACTTTTTTCTCTAATAATATCCTACCGTTAACAAACAGGAATTTTCATTTGATTATTCGCAGGAACGCCTTCTCGATGGGAATCGGAGCTGTTATACGTGTTTTCATGCCATTGACTGAATTTGATCGTCGATACTCTGCAATAGACATCAATATGTTGGCCAATTCAAGATCTTCAAGAGACGCTGTTGCCTTGCGCCCGTTTGACTGTACCATTCAAGCCATTCGGAATTCTGACTCCGCAGTGAACATTGTGTTCTTTGACTTTCATGTGACACGTTAGTATCATATTATTCATACACAACAGTGTGTTGATAAACAATGAACGAGTGACAATAGTATTGACAATAGTATTTAAACTTAACGTATCATTACGATACATTTCGGTAGTGAACATTTACCAAGTGTGTGTGTGTTTTTTTTTTTTGGATATTGTTATTTATTTGCATTACCCATCACTTAGTTGTGCACCAGTAGTAACTGTTTATGCGCGGTATTAGTTTCTGCTTTCTATATTAAGCTCATTATTAGTGATTAATAAGTTAATTAACTAGTTTCGCTCGCCTATTATGCTCTATTTAGATTGTAGCTTTCTTTTTGTACTTTTGGTTTATATATGTATTGCTTTTTTGTTCCATGCTGTTTTGCCATACTTGTATTTATTTACACACAACCCGTTGATTAATTTAAATTGTTACCATGTTGTATCATTGCTTTCTTTCATTACACACATTTCATTGCTGGTCATTCTTCATTTCATTTCATCTCCTCTTTTCACTTTCCACTTATTGGTTCATATTTTGTCTATGCTTTGCATACTTCATCTTTGTTTGAATTTGACGTTTGATCCTCTTTGCATACTTCATCTTCATACTCCGCACATACTTCCATCCCTCTATTGTTGGTTTATTTATATGACTTAACATATAGTATAATTCTCTGTTGTATATAATAGAATTTGATCGACCTCACATTTTTGTTCGATGTAATTTTCAAACAAAAATGATGATATCATTTTTTCCCCGGGGGTCGTTGTAATCTGTTAAGTCATGTTTTTGAGTAGGAGTTAAGTGTTTGGGATTCTTACGTACGGGTCTGATTTTTTATAGACACGCTAGTAACCACGTTTAAAGTAATGAGATGATTTTTTACTTGGATGCTTTGTGTACGATATTTTTGGAACATAGCTCAACTGAGTATGTGTTAGTTTTTTTAAAATAAAGAAAGTGTTCAAATGTTCTGAGTAGTTGGGGGAGAGATACGGATGAGCTGAGCTCACATCTCAAGTTGTTAGTTCGCGCTTGAGCGAAGATTTACTGAATTGTACTGAGAAACTATAATCTCGGTCATTAGGTATCTGGTAGAGCTTCGAGACGGGGATAGTCTCGCGAGTGTGTCCAGAGTGTTTTTGTATGATAGAGATTTGATATGATTTATATTCCTATGGAGGATATTTGCTAATGCAATGTACAGTGAGTTGCTGTTTATGCAACCCTTTTTCTGATGGATTTTTCCTGTCATTACCATGTATGATGAGTTGCTGTGCATGCAACCAATTAGAGATTTGATATGATTCATATTCCTATGGAGGATATTTGCTATTGCAAGGTACAGTGAGTTGCTGTTTATGCAACCCTTTTTCTGATGGATTTTTCTTGTCATTACCATTTATGATGAGTTGCTGTGTTCTGCAACCTATTTGCCATGGATTATGCATGCTGTTCTAACTTGTGATTTGCCGTGATCTTTTGTCCATGATGTCAATGTTACTGTCTTAAATAAACTGTGTAGAAGTTGAAACTAGTTGGTCTATTTCCTGACCCAACGTTGCTGTTGTGTGGGTTACATCAGAGACATACGAATTTAAAGAACTCACGACATTCGCCAATTATATTTACACACCTGACGGCCACTAACAGTAAGCCCGACCTTACTGACATCGTCCTTGTCAGTGGTACTACACCACAACACCCCCCACACATACACATACAGAAGTGACAGCCAAAAGATACACACCAACACTGACGTATGCGGTATTGTCCCGGAACGTTCTGTATGTCTAGTGTATCTATAATTTGTAAAGACAACTCCAAACCAAGTTTACTTTTTTAGTATTTGTGGTGAACTTCTAAATACAATATCTAAATTAGAATATAACAGTATAGTGCATAAAGTCAAAGATAGGATAGTACTACAAATTTTCGGCGAGAATCTTAGTCGTCGCCTACGCCTTCAGCTTATTATTTGATAACGCCTTAGCCGAACCAAAAAGGGTACCCAATTTTTCAAATTCGTCCTTGAGACAAACGTAACACTTTCCTAGGTCAACTAAGTATTTGCCTAAATACATTGTAGAAGGGAGGGGCACGGATAGATAACCAACGCAAATCACGTCTCACAATTGTTTCTAAAAATAAAACTAACTTGCTAGTATTGCCCTTAGGCGGTTTCAAATACGATGTAACGTTAGAAAAAGTGGACACTACGGTCATGAAAACACGCTTAGCTCTTATTGCGAATGACATAAACTCTCGTAATTAGCTTGAAAGTACATGAGAAAAGAATTGAACAGGAGGTAGTTTAAAAATCAACAACTAACATGGAAAAAAAATGGAATATTGAACCAAGCCACTGTGGTGAAGTGGGATGTTATAAATATTTACAGGGGACTTAGTGTACTGACTGAGATCAGCTGTGAAGGTATCTATATCTAATAAGAGTAGTGTATTATAGATAACCTTACTTGCTGCCACATATATATATATCTCAGTCAGAATTATTCTGGAATATTGTGATGACTACGTTGTATGTCTAGGGTATGTGTATGATGAAGTGTAAGTCATAACAACAACAGACAGATAAACAATTTAATTTATTCCACCACACTTGACAACACTGTGACCTCACATACACATAACACTCTAAAGGATATCTTAAAGGAGTCACTGATAACTTTTCAAATAACAATATGTATTCATTGCTGTCATGAATGTATATGTGTCCTGATTCAAATACAAAGGGAACCAGGAATCACAATCAATTTTAATTACAAGGTATATGTACAGAATTTATCAATATGAATATTGTAGTGACATATATTATTAAAAGTATCCTATGTGTGTCAGTTGTGTAGTAGTAATATGAGGTAAGACTGGTTTTGTTTTGTTCAAGCTCTGTTGGTATTTGTCATCATGACTTCAATAGTTTGTCTTTATTGGAACTAGTATTGGAGATGTTCTCAGTTCCTGATATTAAAACAATTTACTTCCCCTCTTAAGTTTATGTTACAATGTTATTTTAAGATGGGGGTACATAATTTTGAGCTCAGCTGGCCACATCAGCTTATCTTGCGTGATGGCGGCAGGAAAAGACTCCTCTGCTCGATTTCTCCCCTGGGCTCTGGAGACACCTCACTGATAGCTAAATGGACCAAGGAGTATGCTGTCCGACTCTGGATTCAGCAAAGCTCTGACCAGGTGCTGCTCAATACCATCAAGACCACGGTCCCTGAAAACAAGAAGGATGTACCTTCTACTTCATAACTAATTGATACTCTAGTTCTACACTGAGCACAATACACACAAACATTGAGTTCAGAGCGTTAGGCCAACTGTCAGCTTCATCTGAAATACTTTATACCAGTATTTCCCTCCCTAATGGTTACTACGCCTCTGCACTTCCAGCATTATTTCTTTCTAGTCAATCATCTAGGTGTCAGTGTACGGTGTGGCCATTCCATGCCGTTTTACTTTCCTCCGACACCTTCTGTTCAGGCTGGAGCATTATAGGCTTTACATCATGTTTGCTACTGAACTACACATATATACAGGCATAAATTAACAATTCACATTCAATTTTCATTAAAAGATACTGAATGTTTCAAGCTTACCACAATTCATAGAATAAACACAGATACGTTGACTAGCAATGAATTCTGGCACAAATACTGGCACAAATTCCCATCTGCTTATGTTCCAGGCTTTTATTTAGCAAAATATGAGCTGGCTTCAACGCACTGTTGCTTTATCAAGCTTATTTGAACTAGTGGTCTCGAACTAACGCTCCTAAGTGATTATATCAGCGAGTCTGGCCAATGAAGCCACGTTTCGACAAGTGTTTGAAAAAATTTTACCTTCCTACGTCTCCCCTAACAACCAAAGATAGTATTTATAGTCCGACCAATCGTGTTTAGTCTTATATTTGTTGCGCTCCAATCAATTTGGAGTTTACATGGTAGGCTATTTCCGTACGCAAGGTTTTTTTTCAAACACGTTATTAAAAAATTTTATGAGCAGAAATGATTTCATGCTGTCAGGCATCCCCACTATTTTATTTTGGTTATAAATTGTTAATTCCTAGACTATTTGCGTAACGTTTTACATATTCTTTGTCAGCAAGCCCTAAGGAACCCAAATATACAAATTTAAAAGAGCTAAGTGGCTGCGTTCAAAATATGCAATTTCTTCAACCTCCTGTTTCGAAGATGTGCTGTCTGGGTACTGTAATGTTTTCAAACGTAAACCCATCTATTGTCATCTTTTCTAATAAGAGTTTTTCAGGATTTAAAAAACCTAACTCTGGGAAGGTTAGTGTTTTTATCACTGTCCGTCCGAAAAAGTTAGTGCATGTGGCCTTACACGCGTGATAGTAGTAATTGTGTATCGCGTTACGCTTGTTGGGGTGGCATTAATAGCGAAACGCGTGTTTAATTTTGCATGCGTTCGGCTTTCTGCCTCTCCCTTCTCTCTATCCTGCTTTATCTGTCTTTTAGTTACGCTGTGTATGGGATGAATGAAATATTAAATTTAGGTCATTGTTTCAGCTTGCGTGTCTCAAGTTTAGTACATGTTTCATTGAAGAAAGCGGGTAATAATATAGTAGGCTTTTACTATCAACGTGAAAGCGTTACAATTTGCAGACGAAGCATAAAACAAAGGGGATTTCGAGTACATTCCTTGTGACAGCACTGTTATTTTACCATTGCTCTTTTCTTTATTAAATTTATTTGTTAGGCTTTGCATTTACCTTTTAATTTATATATGTGGATTAGAATATTTCACGACAGCCACGTAGCCCCATAAAAATCATATATTCGTGTACCTGTGGCCTTGCTGACTAAGAATATGTTATCAATTACATAAATAGTCCATTAGATAATCAAATATTGGGGATAATACATAGAGAATGGGAGATACTGTCAGGTCAAGTCATGTCTGCTTAGATTGGATAGTATATTTTTGGGGAAAAAATTAGGTGAGAGAAAGGCTAAGATAGTACAATGAAAGGGATTGGATGAAATTTGAAAGAAGCCGTAATATTATTGACTGACCTAAATATACAAATCTAGTTGGTAATAATAACGCATAGGGTTTGAGATATTTTTATTTTTTTTTTTAAATTCATTCAAAAAAAGAGATGCTTTGTCTCATTGGCCAAAGCTTTTTAACATGATAGGAATAGTAGGATGCTCGCTGCCATTTTTTTCAAAATATTCAGAAGAGCAAGAAGCGATGAGCAGACTTGTGTTTTTTTTTATTAATAATACTACCATCAGAAAGCAGTCTGAACAGAGGCAGTGATGAAAGTGTGCTAGATTCTATTGCATAACTCATCGTTACTTGTTTATATTTCCTTGATATGTGGTAAGATTGATTTTATTGACTTTTTAATTAACAAAGGGTTGTGTGTAAGAAAAGGCCATGAAAAAAGATTGTAATTAAATGGTTCCATAACAGACTTAGGCATGGCCTAGATGTTGATCCATCATATAAGGGACTATCTAGAAGTTTAAAACTACAGGACTATATATATATGATGGTCATACAGGAACATTACACCTATCTTATTGCATGGAAAAGATTACTGCAGGAATGACAGAGGCGTAGCATCCATTAAAGAAGAGAAAAGAAAAACTGGTAAAATTTGTTCCATCAAACTAAAGTGGAGAAGCAGGGTTGTCATAGAGGGCTGACCATGTTCTTTTGTGTTGACCATATGTTTACATGTAAATTAGGAGGAATTAGTTTGATATTAAGACAGAACCATAACTTGCATTGACAGGGGTTCCTGCTGGCACTTGTCTGGTGCTAGTACTCGATCAGTGAAGAAGTCTGCAAGATTTCAAAGAGTCTCTGGCACCTACTTGTATTAAAGAAGTCAAGACTAGAGGAGACTGAAGTGTTTGGCCAAACCGAATACAACTGCGGCTTATTCCAGGAACCAGATAAGTGCTATATCTGGCCTGGGACAACCTATCACG
Source organism: Oreohelix idahoensis (assembly GCA_024509875.1). Lineage (NCBI taxonomy): Eukaryota > Metazoa > Mollusca > Gastropoda > Stylommatophora > Oreohelicidae > Oreohelix > Oreohelix idahoensis. Next base: position 2,610 of record JAMPIV010005278.1, on the reverse strand, counting down.
ATTAACGAATAATCTCCTGTGCTTACAAAAACATTCCTCCTAAAGAAAATAAGGAACAATCATAGTGAAACAAAAGACATTGGAATGATGACAATCCCCAACCTGCTTCCCATTCACAGTATTTAAATAGAGTAAACAACATCAAAGTGAACATTTGTAACAATGAACTATGGACATATTGTCTGTTGTATGTAAATATCTTTATATATATTTGTAAATATATCTATCCATCTAAATTGATTCTCATTGAACTATAGTCCTGACCAAAACAACTTTAGGCTCAGGACCAATAAAGTTTAACAAAAAATATTTTAAATATAAAATTTAACAGCTGGAGTTGGTTGAGTTTATTATAGTACTTAGTATATGTTTGTATATGTTTTTGTATTGAGATTCTTTTACAACACTCTTACAATACCCTAGACACTTTATGTAGCTTTCAGTCACGCTAGTCAAAAAAAATATAACTTCGAGTGAGATCGTAAGGTGGTAACAAGAAAGGTACTCTGTAATACAGTTGTTCATTGTTTACCTCAGAGACCTTCACAGTTGATCTCACTCAAGTACAACTATACGCACACCATTCTTCTTAACATCAAAACCCACCACAGTATTTAGATAAGCTGTGTGAAAGTATTCAAGTAATTCCTCTCCAAGAAATAAAATAACGACTTTAAAAACGAAAGAGAGGCCGACCAAAAACAACCTGGCGGAGGACTGTGGAGGCCGAGATGCAAAGAATGAGAGTTGGGGCACTGTACGAAGGATGGCCGCCGACCGAGCAAAGTGGAATCAATTTGTTGTTGCCCTACAAGACGCCACTAGGCGTGATGGCCACTGACTGCTTTGACGGTCGGCGGCTAAGGATCAAAGAAGAAGAAGCGTAGAATAGAGTGATTAAAATGGTATGACAAGGTTACCAACGTGGATCTGATGACAAGAACTAGACAAGTGCCAGTGGAACAAGAGATGAGAAGAAGACGATGGCGATGGATAGGACACACACTGAGGAAACCAGTTGATAAGATTGCAAGACAGTCCTTGTTCTGGAACCCCCAGGGCAAGAGAGGCAGAGGTAGACCAAGAAGCACATGGAGAAGAGAGCTGGAAACAGAGGTGAAAATGATGAGGAAAACGTGGAAAGAACATGAGATGATGGCACGTGACAGGAGGACTTGGCATGTGTTTGTTGAAGGCCTATGCTCCTTTGGGAGTGGAGGGTTATGAATGAAGGTAACCGGCCACATGCTCAATCCTGTTTAGTCGCCTTTAACGACATTGTTAGCAAGTTTAAGTGTTACTATAATTTGCTCCGTTTTCGGTCCCGGGTTACACATTGGTGATTTGTTGAAGTAAATATGTTCAATAAGTTATGTGAAGACTGTTGGCTTGAAACAAATGTTCGGTTTTGATTGGATAAACCAGAAGTGTACTGATTTGTAACAATTTCCTTTCATTTGCTTTGACTTGTCACTCTTTTATTTAACCAGTAGGAAGATGGGGTAACTACATCTTACGTACTTTGGATGTAATGTTTTACTGTGACCAAAAATACCCAGCAAAATATACAAGACACGGTTGATACAATAGTGACAGAACACAACAGGAACACAACAGGCCAATCACCTGTTTGTCTTAAATGATTGCATGTTCACCCACTAGCCATTGTAGCTCTCTGGGAAACCTCTGCACTCAACGGTAGAAGAGGTAACGAATAAGAAAGAAAGAAGGATGAATATGACAGAATGTGAAAATAAAAGCTTTAACCCAAGCAAACAAATGAAGTAGAGGTCATGCCGAAGAAAATGATGTCTTTACAATGCGCTACCAAAGTAAACGAAATAGTAGATGCAAAGACGTAGGCACGTTAATAACATCGGATGAAAGATATTTCTCAGAGGTTAAGATTAGAATAGCTCCAGGTCAAGAGTAGCGCTCAATAACATATGCCAGCCCTGGGGTTATTGTTGTTTAACTAGGGCTGCTGAGCTTCTCGCTCTTTTGCAGCCAATACCAAGTTGAAGGCTCTTTGGTATTGTCTACACTGTAGATCTAGGCTTTTCCTATAGATTTTCTGGCATTCCGAAACGTCCTGAATTGAAGTCATGAGCTCCAGTCTCTCCAAACTTGGCTTGCATTTAAAGAACTCGTCACATCTGGTCCCTAGCTAAGGAGTAAGAAAGCGCGTGGCCATTACTGTGCATTCCCTTTCATCCAAGGGGCTCTTCATCTATGCAGGAGCTAAAAATACTGAGGCTCTGCCAAGGTATTGTTCCGTTCTGCACACAGGCACTTCTCAGCTCCCCGTGCCTATCGACTGGGTCCATAGTGAGATCAACCAGGTCCAAAAGTCAAAGATGAACGTCCCTAGCGTACGGACGCCAGTCTTGGACAATTAATTATACCCTCACTTGTATGTTTTGGAAACACATGAAAACAAATGTTAAAACAGTCGTTAACAATTGCCTAATAGGTTTTATTTTGTATTTCCGGAAACAAATAAACAAAATATAAAAAATGCCCAATAAACTGAGTCTACAATAGAGGGCAAACATTGTTGCTCTCTGTGACGTCATATGTTGAACAGCCCAAATCTCACGCTGAACTGTA
>JAMPIV010005277.1:0-43668 GCA_024509875.1 Oreohelix idahoensis | reverse complement strand
CCACTTCATTTTAGGGACTAATGTGTTGGAACTGGCATGCGATTCCTGCAGTGGTCTTTTGGGGTAATCTGATTTGCAAAGGACTTCGAATGCTTCGTCACTATTTCTGGCCAGCAATAACTGAAGATATCAAACGATATGTAAAATCCTGTCCAGAGTGCCAACGAGTAGCACCTAAACATTGCAAAACATGTGGCAGAGGCATTGCTCACAATTTTCACAAGGTTAGGCTTTCCCAATCAAATCTTGACTGATAATGGCTCTCAGTTCAAGGGGAAACTAACTGAAGAAGTTTTCAGGATCTTCCAGGCCAAACACTTCCATTGTAGTGTGTATCATCCCCAAGGGAACGGCCAAGTGGAAAGATTTAACGGCACATTGATGTCGATCCTGAGAAAGTTGGCACACGAAAAACCAGATACATGGGACCAGTACCTGCACGCCGCCCTCTTTGCTTATCGGGAGGTACCCCATAGCTCAACCGGTATGGCTCCGGCAACATTATTGTTTGGAAGGCCAATAAAAGGTCCACTCGAAGCTATGTTAAGAACGTGGACTGATGAAAAGGCAGAGGAAAACATTACATCTTCATACCAATATGTGAATGAGCTGACCACTCGGTTAAAAACTGGCTGGAAACTTGCCAATGAAAATTTGAAACAAGCCAGGAAGAAACATGCTGCCTATTATAACAGGAAGGCGAAGGACAGAAATTTGGCTGTGGGAGAGAAAGTACTGCTTCTTTTGCCTGGGAGTCAGAATAAGTTACAAATTGGATGGCAGGGTCCATATACAGTTTTAGAGAAGGTGTCTAGAACAAATTATAAGATAGATAAGAAGGGGAAAGAAAAAATCTATCATGTGAATCTCCTGAAGAAATATTTGGAAAGAGAACATCAGGAAGAGACACACTTGTTGACCTTGTCCATCGCCATGGAGATGAAAAAGGAACCACTTTCATCATTTGAATATCATTACACCCCTGTGAGACAGCAGCACAGGTGAAAATCAGTACACATTTAACGAAAACTCAGAAAGAGAGAGTGCAACAGGTTCTAAATAATCATGCAGAGGTGTTAACAGACCGACCAGGGCATACAAACCTATTGGAATATGATATAAAACTAATAGACTCCACACCTGTCTGTATGAAACCATATTCGATTCCGTTTGCTAATGAGAAAGCTTTGAAGGAAGAGATAGACTATCTGTTGAAGGAAGGAATTATTTCGCACAGTGAGTCTTCGTATAGTTCCGGTGTTGTACTCTTACGGAAGCCCTCTGGAGAACATAGACTCTGTATAGATTACAGGAGACTGAATGCTATTACAGAAGGACAGGTGGATCCATTGCCGGATACAAATCAGCTGTTTGCCAGACTAAATAAAGCTAAATATTTCTCCAAAGTGGATCTGAGTAAAGGATATTATCAGATTCCAGTAAAGCCTGAGGTTAGACCATACCTAGCTTTTAGTACCTCAGAAGGACACTATGAGTTTAATAGATTGCCATTTGGATTGAAGAATGCGCCTAGTGTCTTCTCTAGAATGATGAGAAAATTATTGGATCCTCTGAATAATCCCTGTATAACAAACTTTATGGATGATATCCTTATAGCAACAGAAACATTTGAGGAACACATTGACTCTCTGAACATGCTGTTTGATCGACTTAGGGAGGCAAATTTAACAGCCCGACCAACCAAATGTTGCGTTGGATGTAAAGAATTGGAATTTTTGGGACACACAGTTTATCAGGGAAACATGACCCCTGACCCAAAGAATTTAGAGAAACTACCGAAAGCCCCGAGACCACAAACCAAGAAGGACGTGAGATCCTTTGTCTCATTATGTGGTTTCTACCAGAAGTATATCAAAAACTTTAATTCCATATGTGCACCGTTAACTGAATTGACACGTAAAGGACATCCAGATCGCATTACATGGACACCACAATGTGAAATGACTTACCAAGAATTGAAGGAAAAGCTCACAAGTAAACCCATTTTGAAATTACCTGACTTAAGTCAAGAATTCATAGTAAGGACGGATGCAAGTAATATTGGGTTAGGTGCAACTCTATTACAGAAATCAGATGCATTGGATGGGAAATTAAGCCCAGTGGCATATGCTAGCAGAAAGTTGAATAAAGCTGAAATCAACTACTCAACTAGCGAAAAAGAATGTCTTGCAGTAATATGGGCGATAAAGAAATTCAATATTTATCTATATGGGAAGGCATTTAAGTTGCAAACAGACCACAAACCTTTATCGTTTCTAGCACAAGCTAGGCATGAGAACTCCAGGTTACTCCGATGGTCTTTACTTTTGGCTCCCTATAATTTTAGCATTGAGTATATATCTGGAAAAACCAATTTGGGAGCGGATTTTTTAAGCCGCCATCCGTGTGATGAGAATCACCGTAAACCCCAGAACTAATAATAAATTTCTCTATGTGTATATAGAATAAAGGACTGACATATAATGTCTGTTTTAAGAGGGGAGATGTCGTGGAATATTCTAATCCACATATATAAATTATCAAGTAAATATAAAGCCTAATAAATACATATAATAAATAAAGGAAGAAGAATGGCAAAGAACAGTGCTGTCACAATGACTGTACTCGAAATCCCCTTGTTTTCTACTGCGTATGCAAATTGTAACGTTTCACGTTGATATTAAAGGCCTTCTGCAACATACCCGCGTTTCCCAAACACACAATAAAATGTGCTGCCTTTCTAAGAAAAACCTTGAAATATGCAAGTTGACCTAAATTTTAAATTCCATTCATGTCTTTTTCTACACTATGTTACCAAAAACAAAAGACAGATGGACTAAAGGATAGCGAGAAGGGAGAGGCAGAAAGCCGAACACTAAACACGCTTCGCGCGATACACAAATGCTGCCATCACGCGTGTAAGACTACATGCACTAACTTTTTTTCAGACGGACAGTGATAAATTCACTACCCTTCCCAGAGTTAGGTTTTAAAATCACAAAAAACGCTTATTAGGAAAGATAACAATAGATGGGTTTACGTTTGAAAACATTACAGTACCCAGACAGCACATCTTCGAAACAGGAGGTAGAAGGAATTGCATATTTTGAACGCAGCCACGTAGCTCTTTTAAATTTGGATATTTGGGTTCCTTAGGGCTTGCTGACAAAGAATATGTAAAACGTTACGCAAATAGTCCAGGAATTAATAAATTATAACCAAAATAAAATAGTGGGGATGCCTGACAACATGGAATCATTTCTGCTCATAAAATTTTTTTATAACGTGTTTGAAAAAAACCTTACGTTACAGAAATAGCCTACCATGTAAACTCCAAATTGATTGGAGCGCAACAAATGAAAGACTAACCACGATTGGTCGGGCTATAAATACTATCTTTCGTTGTTAGGGGAGACGTGGAAAGGTAACATTTTTTCAAACACTTGTCGAAACGTGGCCTCATTAGCTAGACTCGCTGATATACTCACTTAGGAGCGTTAGTTCGAGACCACTAGTGCAAATAAGCTTGATAAAGCAACAGTGCGTTGAAGCCAGCTCACATTTTTGCTAAAATAAAAGCCTGGAACATAAGCAGATGGGAATTTGTGCCAGAATTCATTGCTAATCAACGTATCTGTGTTTGTTTCCATGAATTGTGGTAAGCTTGAAACATTCAGTATCTTTTAATGAAAATTGAATGTGAATTGTTAATTTATGCCTGTATATATGTGTAGTTCAGTAGCAAACATGATGTAAAGCCTATATGCTCCAGCCTGAACAGAAAGTGTCGGAGGAAAGTAAAACTGCATGGAATGACCAAACAGTACACTGACACCTAGATTATTGATTAGACAGAAATAATGCTGGAAGTGCAGAGGCGTGGTAACCATTAAGGAGGTAAATACTGGTATAAAGTATTTCAGATGAAGCTGACAGTTGGCCTAACGCTCTGAACTCAATGTTTGTGATGTATTGTGCTCAGTGTAAAAAGAAAGTATAAATTAGTTATGAAGTAGAAGGTACATCCTTCTTGTTTTCAGGGACCGTGGTCTTGATGGTATTGAGCAGCACCTGGTCAGAGCTTTGCTGAATCCAGAGTCGGACAGCATACTCCTTGGTCCATTTAGCTATCAGTGAGGTGTCTCCACAGCCCAGGGGAGAATTCGAGCAGAAGAGTCTTTTCCTGCCACCATCACGCAAGATAAGCTGATCTGACCCGCTGAGCTCAACATTATGTACCCCGTCTTAAAATGACTTTGTAACATAAACTTAAGAGGGGAAGTAAATTGTGTTAATATCAAGAACGGAGAACATCTCCGATACTAGTTTCCTTAAGACAAACTATTGAAGTCATGATGACAAATACCAACAGAGCTTGAACAAAACAAAACCAGTATTACCTCATTTTACTACTACACAACTGACACACATAGGATATTTGTAATAATATATGTCACTACAATATTCATATTAATACATTCTGTACATAACTTGTAATTAAAATTGATTGTGATCCCTGGTTCCTTTGTATTTGAATCAGGACACACATATTCATTCATAACAGCAATGAATACATATTGTTATTTGAAAAGCTATCAGTGACTTCTTTAAGATATTCTCATAGATTGTTATATGTATGTGAGTGTCACAGTGTTGTCAAGTGTAGTGGAATAAATTAAATTGTTTATCTGTCTGTTGTTGTGACTTACACTTCATCATACACATACCCTAGACACATAACGTAGTCATCACACTATTCCAGAATAATTCTGACTGAGGTATACATATGTGGCAGCAAGTAAGGTTATATATAATACACTACTCTTATTAGATATATATACCTTCACAGCTGATCTCAGTCAGTACACTAAGTCCCCTATAAATATTTATAACATCCCACTTCACCACAATGATGATAATGATGATTATGATGGTGATGATGATAATGATGAAGATGATAATGATGACAATGATTATGATGATATTGATGATTATGACGGTGATAATGATAATAATGATGATAATAATGATGATGACAGAACGATGATGATTATGATGATGTTGACGATGATGATTATGATTATTATGATGACAGTGATGTTTATGATGATGATATTGATGATTATAACGGTGATAATGATTATGATGACAATGATGATACTGATATTGATTATTATGACGGTGATGATGATGATGACAATGATTATGATGATGATGGTATTGATGAATATGACGGTGATGGTGATAATGATAATGATTATGGTGATGACGATGGTGATTATGATGATGATGGTGATGATGATGATGATAGTGATGATGATGATTATGATGATGATGATTATGATTATGATGATGACTATGATAGTGATGATGGCGATAATGATTGTGTTAATGAAGATGCACGAGCATAATTGGAGAAAGAAAATAGTTGAAAGATTAACTAAACACACTGGTGAACCTTTAAGAAATGAATCACCCAAATTCATCAGAAGAAATTATAATGAAACGCTCCGTGCGATACTCAAGAGTCTCTGAAGATAGAACAGCTACTGTTCCTTCAGACTAATCTGAGGCTGGCAACCTCATGATGTTACACAAATAGCTACACAACACGCTGACTGCTAGAATACAAGAATACGGTGGTACAGCCGTCACACAGGAGAGACCAGCTGTAGTTATGGTTACATGCTACATAAGCAGCAAAAAGACAATGACAATATTGCTTATAAAAGTCTTAAGACCAGCGTGTTATCGTCCACTAAACTTAACACCTTACCTGTCTTGTCACATTGTAGTTTGAAGAAACTGTTTGATTTCTCATAGGTCGCTGTATTTATACCTCACCTATTTATGTCGTGTCACGTGACTGCTATTATGCGACGCATCCAAAACAGACAATTTCGAAGAAAGCCATTACAATTGTTGAACCTTATTGTTTCCGACAACCGAAAGTGTGAGGTTAGTAGATCAAAAACATATCTAGACGGCACGGTCTGTTATAATTTAACCGACAGTTCTTGTGTTTAGGTTGAACAGAGCGCACCTCGTCAAAGTGGCAAAACTGCTATTTTAAAAAAAAAAAAGGGAATTGTTCTTTCATTAACTGCCTTTATAGGCTTGACATAAGTTTAATATTGATAGGTCAATGACATTATGGTACAGTCTTAGGAGACGTCTACATATGTCGTCACGCAGTGAGGAGGGGGGAGAGGGGTCAACATTATATGACGACGTGTGACGATAGCGGAAGTGAGTGTTTAATAAATGTGACGTCACATAAATGAGTCGTATAAAAGATAGATTATTCAGCCTCCATCCTCATAGTTTACTTTTATCAGCAATAGGAAATAACTCCATCGTGGACGAATTATATTTTCTGAAACTTTTTATAACCTCTGATTCGTATAAATATATATTTCTTTTTTTAAATTTAATGTAATACGCACCTTAAAAAAACAATAAAAAATTCGAAATTGTAGACTAGATTAGCTTTACTGTTAATTAAAATTACATTTATTCGTGCTGATGTAAACGTTTAAATATGTGTGTGCCCATGTGTGTGTGTGTGTGTGTGTGTGTGTGAGTGTGTGTGTGTGAAAAAATAAAGCAAAAGCATTTAGTTAGCCTAACAAATAAATTCTATAAAAGGAAAGAAGAATGGTAAAGAACAGTGCTGTCACAATGACGGTACTCGAGATCCCCCTTTTTATGCTCCGTCTGCAAAATTGTAACGCTTTCACGTTGATAGTAAGCCTACTGCATCATACACGCGTTTCCACAACACAATAAAACGGGTACTGAAGTTCTAAGAAAAACCTTGAGATACGCAAGCTGATTAATGACCTAAATTAATACTAGCATTAATTACACTACGTTACCATAAACGAACGGACAGATGGACTTAGGATAGAAAGAAGGGAGGGCTGATCGGAGGAACACCTGCAACACTAAACACGCGTCTCGCGATATTAATGCCACCCCAACAAGCGTAAGGCCAGACGCAATACTTTTTTTCAGATGGACAGTGATAAAAAACACTACCCATACGAGAGTGATGTTTAAAAACCTGAAAAATTCTTATTGGGAAACATGACATTATACTGGTTTACGTTTGAAAGCCTGACAGTACCCAGACACCACATCGATCGAAGTGAACGGGAGGTAGAAGAAAATACATATTTTGAACGCCGCCACTTAGCCCCATAAAACTTATATATTTGGGTTCCTTAGGACTTGCTAACAAAGAATATGTTAAGTGTTATGCAAATAGTCTAGGAATTAACACGTTATAGCCAAAATAAAATAATGGTGCTGTCAGACAACACCAAAATCAGAATCGCTCAGTGGCAGATTTTTAAACCACCACTGTACGGGAAATAGGTCCCCATGTTAAATCCTATTTGATTGGATAGAAATAAATGTAATGCTAAACACGATTAGTCGGACTATAAATACTATTTTTAGTTGTTAGGGGAGACGGATGGAAGGGGTACTTTTTTTCAAACGCTTGGGTAAACATGGTACGATTGGTTAGACCCGTCAATATAGTCACTTAGACGCGTCAGTTCAACACCAGATTTTCAAACATACTTTCTAAAGCAACAGTGCGTTGAAAATCAGTTTATATTTTTCTAAATAAAAGCCTGAGACAGAGGCAGATCGGAATTTGTTCCATAATTTGTGCCATTATTCTTCACCAGTCAACGTATCTGTTTATTATTTCCATGAATTGTGGTAAGCTTGAAATATTTGATATCTTTTTAATGAAAATTGAATGTAAATTAATAATTTATGTCTGTATATGTGTGTGGTTCAGTAGCGAACCTGAGGCAAGGGCTATATATAATGCTCCAACCTGAACAGAAGGTGTCAGAGAAAAGTAAAACTACATGGAATTACCAAATAGTACACTGACACCTATCCTATTGTATAGAAGGACTTACAGATGAAATTGCAGAGGCGTAGTAACCATTAGGGAGGAGAATACTGGTGTAAAATGTTTCAGATGAAGATAGCAGTTGGCCTACCGCTCTGAACTCAGTGTTTGTTATGTATTGTGCTCAGTGTAGAAATAGAATATAAATTAGTTCTGAAGTAGGAGGTACAACCTTCTTGTTTCAGGGACTGTGGTCCTAAAGTTATTGAGCAGCACCTGGTCAGAGCTTTGCTGAATCCAGAGGCGGACAGCATACTCCTTGGTCCATATAGCAAACAGTGAGGTGTCTCCAGAACACAGGGGAGCAATCGAGCAGAGGAGTCTTTTCCTGCCGCCATCACGAAAGATAAGCCTATGTGGCCAGCGGAGTTCAACATTATGTAACCCCATCTTAAACTGACATTGTATAAAATTAAGAGGGGAAATTAATTGTTTTAATGCCAGGAACTGAGAACATCTCCAATACTAGTTCCAACAGAAACAAACACTTAAAGTCATGATGACAAATAACAACCTAGCTTGAAATACAAAACCAGTATTACCTCATAGTACTACTACACAACTGACCCACATAGTAGAATACTAATAAAATATGTCACTACACGATTCATATTTATAAATTATGTACATATAAATTGTGATTACATTTTATTATGATTCCTGGTTCACTGTGTAGTTGAATCAGGATCTCTATTAGTGAAATTACTTAATACATATATATATATTTGAAAATTTACCAGTGACTCATTTAAGATAGTCTCATAGAGTGTTATATGTATGTGAGTGTCACAATGTTGTCAAGTGTGGTGGAATAAATTAAATTGTTTATTTGTCTGTTATTGTTGTGACTTACACTTCATCATTTACATAACCCTAGACATTCAACGTAGTCATCACAATATTCCAGAATAATTCTGACTGAGGTATAAATATGTGGTAGCAAGTAAGGTCACCTGTAATACACTACACTTATTAGATACAGATACCTTCACAGCTGATCTCAGTCAGTACACTAAGTCCCCTATAAATATTTATAACATCCCATTTTACCACACTGTCCAAGTAAACAGAAATATTTGAGTTTTGTTTACATTTAACAAAATACGATACTGGGCAATTTAAGTTGGATGCTTATAATTAGAAGGAATCGATTCTCTTTCTTTGGGAATATTACGAGTAGATGGGAACTGGGAAATGTTGTGATAACAGGAAAGACTGAAGGAAACAAGAAATGGCGGATGAATAAATAGAAACCAGAGTAGATACTGGACAGTTGAACATCTTGGCATGGAGAGTAGTCATCATCATCATAATCGTCCTCATCATCATCATCATAATCGTCGTCATCATCATCCTTGTATCACCATCATCATTGTCGCAGTCATCAACGTCGTCGATGTCATCATCATTGTTGTCATGATCATCTCATCATCATCATCAACATCGTCGTCGTCATCATATTCATCTCATTAACATATCATAATCATTATCATCATCGTTGTCATCATCGTCATCATCATCATCGTCATCATCGTCATCATCTCATCGTCATTATCATCTCATCATCACTGTCACCGTAGTCATCATCGCCATCAAAGTCGTTATCATCACCATCATCGTCAGCATCATCATCTCATCGTCATCATCATCTAACTATGTCATCATAATCTCATCATCATCAATGCCGCCGTCATCAGCATCATCATCCAACATCATTTCATCATCATCATCACATCATCTCATAATCATCATTGTCGAAGTCATCATCACCATCATCGTCGTTATCAGTATCACTTTCATCGTCCTTATCATCATCACCATCATCGTCGTTATGATCATCATCATCATCACCTAATCATAATAATAATAATAGCCCCTTCAGTCATAACTGACTATGGGAATGCGCCCCTGAGATGACAGCCCTCAACTGCTTATTTTCCTGGTTTTCTCGTCACCTCTGCTTCTTGTGTGAGCCTCTCTTCGCCCAATCTGAGGTGGTGCCGTAAATAGCATCGCCACTTAGTGCGATCGGCAGCTTCATCCTCCCATGTTGCTGGATCCTAATCATTATCTCATCTTCTCAGGTCCGGATCCCTGGCTGTTAGTTTCCCATACTTGTCGTGGTAGCCGATCTTCTCCCATTCTGCAGACATGGCCAGACTATCGTAGTTGGGACTGTTCGACTTGAGTCTGCAGTGGCTGGGATTTTAGTCCTTGACGTATCGTCTGGTTGCGGACCATGTCTCTTCTTGTTACTCCAACTACCTTCCTCAGATACCTTTGAGGTTTAGATCTGGCTTTTGTGGGTTGTAGTCAATGTCCTTGACTTGCGTCCATACGTCAAGACTGGGACAAAGGTTGACATAGCCATCTTTGTCTTCTTGCCAACCTTTCTTTTGCTGAGGAATCATCTTGATCTTAGCCATCTCCCAAAAGTCTCCTAGCTGCTGCTCTTCGGGTAGCCAATTCTTCTGTGATGTCTCCCTTCCAGTCTATGACAGCTCCAAGGTATTTAAATTAGTTGACCTGCTCCAGGACCTGTTCTCCCAGCTTAATCTGATGTCTTCTTTCCTCTCGTGATATCACCATGGTTTTTGTTTTTGGAGCTGCTGATGACCATCCCTCTCTTCTCAAGATCGTTCTTCCAGACTTGCAGATTGTAATGAAGATGTTAGCAACCAGGGCAATATCAGCGGTAAATGCTAGTCTGAAATACAAACCTCTCTCATCTTCCCGTACCTCACTGAAAATCTTGTTCTCTGAAGACATCGATTATGAGGAGTATGATCAGATACGGTGACAGGATATCACCATCACCTCATCATCATTTCATCACCATTATCACCATATCACCATTATCTCATCATCATCGTCATCTCATCATCATCTCATCATCATTGTCATCATTACTGCCGTCGTCATCATAGTAGATGTCATCATCATCGCCGTTTTCATCATCATCTCAACATTATTGTCGTCGTCATCATAATCTTCACCATCGTCTCATCATCATCACCATCACCTCATCATCAACATCATCTTATAATGATAGTCTTATCATCGTCATCTCATCATCATCCTAATCTAGTCATCATCATCTCAATATCATTATCTGATTTTTATCATCATCCTTTCACCCTCATTATCTTCGTCATCAATATCATAATCATCATCATCTCATCATCATCGTTGTCGTAGTCGTCATTCCCATCATCGTTATGATCGTCGTCGTCATCATCGTTGTTGTTATCGGAGTCGTATCATCATCAATATCATCTCATTATAATCATCATAATCATCTCATCCTCAAAATCATCTAATCGTCATTCTCATCATCTCATCACCATCATCATCTCGTTTTTACACTTTTGTCCTACGTCCTGTAGTCTTACTGGCCAACGTAATTTTCTTCGGCTTTTTACTGTTGATTACATTTAAAATCAGGACCATGGTTCGATCCCCAGTTGAGGTGGGATTTTTTAGAGCGCAAACGGCTCCGGGGTCGACCCAGCCTCATGAATTGGGTACCAGACCAAACCTGTGAAGTGTTGAAGGGCTGATTCTTCTGTTAACACTGGGTCATATCTTATAGAATATTGTTCCATGTATTATTAATAAATCAGTTATTAATATCTTGCCATTTTCATTGTTTTTTCATTCAACTAGTTTGATCGTGCTCTTGTTGGTAAATCACGCGAAGGTGGGAGAAGAACATTGTAAACATAATAATAGTTGAATTCCAAAAGTTAATCGACTTGATAAATCCTTTCATTGAGTCCATACATTTAATTTACAGGTTGCACACATCAAAACAATCACGCATGTTGATAATTAAAAGTACATATTGAAACTTGATCATATATTGAATATATATGTAGATATACTACCAGTCCTTGTCCAATAATTGAATTACTGTAGGCAGAACGTCATAGCTGTATGCACGCGCGGTTGGGGGTTCCAACGGCCGACAGTGAGTCTATGAGTCTGGCAATACTATGGACTGTAATTCCTCCTTCCCTAAATTTACGTACGTACTAACCTTAATCCTTTCATATCTTCATAATAACAATGGACTGACCCATGTCCATACTTGAATAAAATATATCTGTGCGGCAATACCATGCCCGACACTGGAAGGGTAAAACGATGCGTCTTTACTCCTTGACGGTCAATGTAAAAAGGGTACCGTATCCTGGTCACGGTGCGTGACCTACCAACGCTAACACGTCATAATTCGATCGTGTGTAGCGTTCAATAGTCTAATAACTATTTACATTATATTAAATGCTGTAACCCCTAAAATTGCACGCTGCCAACCTATAGCAGACACCATCAATAAACATACCGTAACAATTCCCTGTCCACCGGGGAAACAAAAAAAATCTATTCGTTAGATTTTTTTTTGACATCTATCTTAATGAATAATCCCAAAAATTTAACAAAAATGCGACATATGGCCTACGATGTTCTGTCTAGAACAGTGTCGTGGTCATGTCGACTAATCAACAGTCATGTAATATGATATTAATCATATGTATTATATTAACTAAAAGAAAATGTCAACTGTCAATACTTGATTAACTAATTAATTTAAAGTCTATAGTAATTTAGTAATAAAGTGTCATGTTAAAATTAATCTAACTAAGTAAAATTAAATTAATTACTCATAGTAATTGTGTAATACGACTTAAGTTAATAAACTCTAAGCAAAAAAAATAAATAAATAAAAGACGCTGTCATGAGAAAAGAAAAGACAAAACAAGTGAGAAGTAAAGTAAAGAAAAAGATAAAGTATAAATTTAAATTAGTTGTGTGTGTTTAAAATGAATTATCTAATTAACTATCTAACTTAACTAAGTAAGTAATGAAATAGCATATAATATGTCAATATACTTATCAAATATACAATATAATTATACCATTCATAATTTCATCTAAGAATATTATCTAAGAATTGTGTGAGCTTTCTTTTATTTCTTTCATTTTTTTCATATTTCACTTTTTTGTCTTTTTCTCACATTTCATTTTTATTTTTTTCATTAATTCAACTGCTAAGTTAAAATTAATTAATATTGCATATGACGATCCATACGTAGTTCTGATCCTTGTGAATTTTCATAACGAAAAATGTTCAAGTGTTCCAATGCGGAATGAGTGCAGACATTCATAACGTTCAATAATTCATGTCAAGTACCGAAATTAGTTCGACTGGATTTCAAATAGTATTCACGAATTTGTTACAAATCGTTTTATCTAGAATGGACACTAACCAAAGTCCCATCGTAAGTAAGAATCATATGTCTCTTGCTTGTATCAGTTTCATATAGCATATGTCTCTAATAACCAGATACTTGAATTGTAGTCGACGGCTCATTTCCATGTCGAAAATTCAACGATAGTATTATGTCTCTTTTTTATAAGTACTTGGGTAAGTTTATGCGAAGAATATCATTGTTCATGAAGAGACATCAGAAGGGTTTCTAGAGAGAACATCTGCCACGATGTTCTCTGTTCCTGAAATATACTCGATGGAGAATTCAAAAGGCTGGAGGAGAATAGCGAATCTGGTAAGTTTAGGGCTTTTATGATTAGCCCGTTGTAGTGATGCCACAGCCTTTTGATCCGTCTGGACCACGAAGGGTGCACCCAGCTAAAATTTCTCCAGCTTGGAGATCGCCCATACGACCGCCAATAACTCCCTGTCGACAGTGGAGTTTTTGACTTCTGGAGGCTTAAGTTTACGTGAGACATATAACGTTGGATGGAGGACGTCGTCATGATGCTGGAGCAAACAAGCGCCAATTCCGTAATTACTCGCATCTGTGCGAAGGACAAACTTTTTGGAAGGATCAGGTAGTCTCAAAATAGGTGGGTGTGAGAACATATTAATTATTTTACGAAATACCATATCGCATTCACCAGTCCATGTCACCTTCACCGGCATGTCTTTTTTTAACAAAGATGACAAGACAGCCGTGATAGATGACAAGTTAACTTATGCTGTATTGGGTTGAGCATAGTTAATACCAATAACCACATTACTGTTTCTTGTAGGCATGGTAAAAACAAATAAGACAGAAAACATGTGTACAAATTTGAAGATGTCAAGAAACAAAAATGTTTTTCGAGAAGAAAAAATCAATAAATCAATCTATATTAGGATAGATGATTATGAAAGACCAGAAATGATGACTGAAAATGCTGAGTCATCAAAGAATAAGATCAATGTGTGAATGTAACATTTTATCTGCGTCACGCAGAATCAGGTACTAGTTGTAATTTTAGATAATGGTGATAAAAATAAACACCATCATCACGCTCGATAACCAAACGAGCGTCACGATTGTTACGGAGGGTAACCAACGCCTCCCTCTTATGACCATTGACAGATGGCAGAAGACGAACAAACTTAACGTTTGCTGTATAATCAAAAAAATTTCTAAGTGCCTGCCAGGTAGTATCCTGTGGCAGATTTCGCACTAACACCGTGCGAGAATACGCACTTTTCCCAATATATGTAGTATCATTGTCACGAAATTGTGCACAATGACGAAATGTATTCTTTGTCCTATAAACCAAGTTAAATTTCTCCTTTGCCATAGACATAGTATATTTATTGGATGATGTATTATCCTGACTGAACTTAGGATGATACCTATCATTACCACACGTAGTAGGTTTCCTACATGTCGTAGACATGTCTTGGTTGGGCAAAGTAAAACCTTTGCCGTTAGACTTATTTGTCCCAAATTCATTATCCCTGTTCCTTCTAACTCCAACATTATTCTTCACCATATTATTCCTCTTCGTAACATCTTTGTCAATGTTGACAACGACAACAGTTTACTTAGGATCAGTTGTAATCTGATCCTGTCACCAACATTTTTTTCAGAATTGGCAGTAGTGTCCTGACGAGGAAAAGTATATCTCCCTCGAAATAATCTTTTCATTTTGTTGGGTTGTGCTGAACCGGTCTTATTACATGGAGTATCCTTAGTATGTTGTACAATAGATCCATCATCCTCATCAGTTTCCGGGATAGTACTCAGAGTGAAGTTAGAAACTGCGGTGCCACATGCATTCATTTTGTTGGCACGAAGTGTAGCCATCACAACAACAGCGTTAGCGTTGCTAAAAGATTGCAAATCTTTTCTCTTCCATTCATTAATTTCTTTAAGAGTGCAATCCTTACTGCCGTGGATGCATCCTACTGTAAGATCAGCTGATGGATTCTGTAACATGCACACCTTGACATTACCTGTAAAAAATGGTGAGCTAACATATACTATGGCAGTGGGGTAGTACTCAATAGTACCCCCGAAGGTCAAACACCTGACATGCTCCCCTGTAGCACAACTGGGGTAAACGAGTGACTGTCGGACCGTTCGCCGAAAGACCAACTGCTGTATGAAGGTGTCCACAATTCAGCACAGTTTCTTTGGCCTTCTGAAAAATAGCATTACAATCTTGGCAACTATTTGCCACATTAAAGTTAACAGCACAACATGAAGACAAAGATTGTGACTGATTATTATTATCAGAAACACTAGGGGTCGTACCATCCGTGAGTGCCACCCCTGCATTGTGATCAAACTGTGATGGTCTACGAGAATGAGAACGATGACGAGAATAATCATTTGAATTATCCCGTTGTCCCCTATTGTAACTGTTATCTCGATGTCTCGAGCTATGATTATTGTTATTCCAAATGTTACCATTGTTGTTATTATATGAACGGTTATAATGTCCGTTATGTTGACCATTGTTATATCTCGATTGAGGTGAATAATTTCTATTTTATGGTCTTCCTCTATTAAAATCATTTTTATTGTTAAAGTTATTCTGTCCCTTATGAAAATTAATGTTATAATTTCCTTTAAAGCGACTTCTATCTACACTGTATGTTCTTGGTTTGTCATGACTGTGGTATGACATACTAGAGGCCACAGGTAGAGGTTCTCTTATTAGCGAGTTAGAAATGCTCGCGTTCGGATGAGCAGTGCAGTAATTTATTGAAATTTTGTCTAACTCATCGACTGTAGATGGTTTACGTTCTTGCAAAAAGGCGAAGAACGGTGGGCTGACAGAGGATAACACTTTATCTCTCAGCATCAGATCAACTAACTTGTCGTACGATTTGTTGACATCTGCCAGTTCCACCCATCTATTAAAGGTATTGCGTATGTTCGCAATAAAACCTGTGAAGTCCTTACTATTATCAGGTAGCATACTCTTAAAACGTAATCTACAACCCTCTTCGGTCAAATGGAAACGACGTAATAATAAGACTTTAATGGCGTCATAGTCAGTAGCTAATGTTGGATCAATATTTTGTGCTGCACTTTCGGGTTCACCATCTAGAAATTCCTTGAGTTTAAGTGCCCATGCAGATTTGTTAAGGTTATTGACTTTGCATACATCCTTAAAGCGTAATAGCCATGCTGATAAATCATCAACATGTAATTAGAATGGCGGTAGCTTGAAATAATAATTGACCTTATTTTGGTTGGATGTAGAAGTATTCTGTGTATCAGTATTATTATTCATATTTGAAGCTACTCGGGCTTTCAAGTTTAATTCATCCATACGCATCTGTATTAACTCCTTTTCTGATTCTCTCTCTTGTCTAGCAATGTCCCGTAATCTATTTTCCTTTTCAATTTTTTTCTCTCACGTTCTGCTTCTTCCTTCTTCAATGCCGCTTTCTGTTCCTCCATTTCTGCCCTATATTTCGCAAGTTCCGCCACTGCGTATGCTTCTAGTGCTTCTCCATTTTTTCCAAAATCTTTACCAATTTTAACAAAATGGTCTAACGTGAGCATCTTGACGTTAATATTGTAAGTAATTACTGGTCTAAACTAATCAACAATAAAAATCTAAGTAATTATTGTACTTACTCAACGTATGAATACTCACTATAAATAATGATAATATTCTTGAACTTTTATTTGTAAGTTCCACCACTATATAATATTTTGTAATAATATTATATGTACCTACTCATATAAATCATAAATAGTTCTACAATTTATTTATTTAAGATGCTGAATTAAAATCAAGCATAAAATATTATGAAATTAATTAAATTCAATTATTATCTTATTATTGAACAAATTATAGTATTATTATTATATGATAAATGTATAAGATGAACAAAAACAAAACAATTCATTAACCAAGGATTACCACACAGCAGGACAATACCAAAGTGACTTTTCACAAATAAAAATGAATTTATAAACTAAGCAGAACAAACCGGAAGTATTGAGAGGACAAAAAGAAAACCAAATGGAGACTGAATCTACGTACACAAGAAATAATGACGTATACATGGACTCATAGACAAACGTTAAAATATATATATTCATAAATAAAAGATAGTCAGGTTAGAATTAACAATTGATAGCACGAACAAATGACAAAACTGAATAAAATAAAACTTAGTACAAAGAAAATACACCGAGTATCACGTAACCTTACAGCTAACAAATAGTATTCGACTGAATTCGGGGACGAACGAAGTCAGCCGCAGCCGTTAGCGGATTCTTCGTCAGCCGAAGATAGTCAAACTGTTTCCTATCGAACGATTCTAGATTCTACGGTCTGCGAAGCGACATTCTAGACGTATCTAGAATTCCCAAGCAACCTCCCGCTAATTAGTAACAAAAAACATACGTTGGAACATAAATAATACATATATATATGAACATATTAAGACATGCCTGTATGAAAGACGAAATGGACTTAGCACTGTGAATCTTTCAATGACAACCGTCACAATTTGACTTATCTTTTTAATGATCCGATCGATGCTGTTTTTACCAACGGGCTATACTAATGTCTAGAACTGCTTGCTCCTCGTTGGCCGATAACGGTTTTCCATCTTCTGGTCTTCTTATATCTTGTATTCTTTTCCTTCAAACTGGAATGCGCTGAAGGATGTACTTTGGGCGTTAGGCATCTACGCACGATTTTATGACGTCAACTTGACCTTTAGTGGTAACCATGCATCATAGGTCACGTTTCAGCCTATCACGTGATCGATGAACAAATGTAAACAGTTCCTTAGTATTTTACGAAGAAATTTTTTTTTTTCGATCCCCAAGCAATGGGCACCAGCTGTTGAAGGGCTGATTCTTCTGTTAACACTGGGTCATATCTTATAGAATATTGTTCCATGTATTATTAATAAATCAGTTATTAATATCTGGCCATTTTCATTGTTTTTTCATTCAACTAGTTTGATCGTGCTCTTGTTGGTAAATCACGCGAAGGTGGGAGAAGAACATTGTAAACATAATAATAGTTGAATTCCAAAAGTTAATCGACTTGATAAATCCTTTCATTGAGTCCATACATTTAATTTACAGGTTGCACACATCAAAACAATCACGCATGTTGATCATTAAAAGTACATATTGAAACTTGATCATATATTGAATATATATGTAGATATACTACCAGTCCTTGTCCAATAATTGAATTACTGTAGGCAGAACGTCATAGCTGTATGCACGCGCGGTTGGGGGTTCCAACGGCCGACAGTGAGTCTATGAGTCTGGCAATACTATGGACTGTAATTCCTCCTTCCCTAAATTTACGTACGTACTAACCTTAATCCTTTCATATCTTCATAATAACAATGGACTGACCCATGTCCATACTTGAATAAAATATATCTGTGCGGCAATACCATGCCCGACACTGGAAGGGTAAAACGATGCGTCTTTACTCCTTGACGGTCAATGTAAAAAGGGTACCGTATCCTGGTCACGGTGCGTGGCCTACCAACGCTAACACGTCATAATTCGATCGTGTGTAGCGTTCAATAGTCTAATAATTATTTACATTATATTAAATGCTGTAACCCCTAAAATTGCACGCTGCCAACCTATAGCAGACACCATCAATAAACATACCGAAACAGGAAGGTTAAAGCGGCCGGCGTGATGCTGACCACATCACGTCTAGTGTGCCGATGGTCAAGGAAATATGGGCCTAACGCCATATTCCCAATATGCCTCTATGGGGGTGTAAACGGGATCCTTTACCTTGTACATTTAAAATCCCACTGTGGCTATATTCACTTTAACAATTGTTAGAACTCAAAACATTGACTTTTAGTTGCATTTTCTTGTTTTACTTTCAATTTCATAAACTTGTGTTACTTTCCAGGTACCTTCTAATTTTTTTTACACTTTTCAACGACGCAAAATCTATATTGTCTTGTTCTCAAAATACGCATTCTGAGAAAAATACCAACTAATTTCACAGGTTGGCAAGAGCCTTATTTTCAGTTTCGATTGTATAACCTCTGGCCACATAGGTCTAGTAGAGTTTATATTTTCAGATTTAGTACGGGTAACATCCTTGCGTGCAGGTGATATGTTATCACGTTTAAATTGTAACACATCTCAGTCTGTACAAATCAGGGATTCTTAACTTTTGTAAGCTCACATCTCCTGAGGGAAGTGAACGCAATGTTTCCACCTTCTGCCCTTCCTCAAAAAAAATCAGCGAATTAATCAAGACGTAATTAAAATGTTAGTTACTACAGGGATTTTATTTCAAGCTATTTCTTCATTTATACTGGTCATCGAAAGGTGGCGCGGAGCGGTGTTTGGTGTCAAACATTTGTACAATAAAAAACTACATAGGTTGATTCTAAACTTTAGAATTCTATCCATTGAGGAAACAATTGCGATACGTTTTTTAGGAGACACCGCACACCTGTCTTTTATCCCAACTACACCTTCCCTAAGTAAAGACTACACTATAAAACGTTATGTGCTTTAAATCGTGTCACGTGTTTAACATAATCACGTGTCTTTGTCTATCCCTTGACCACTGCAATTTTCCGTTTTTTTATTTGACCACACAAAAGAAAATAACATAACATACAGGTATTCATATAGCAGATACTTCCGTAAGCGGGGACCGGGGTGAATAGTTAGAAATGTTACTTACCCTGCGGGTTTCATCTTTATTGGTAGAGTGACCAGTTCACTTCCTCTCTGCCTTTTTCTTCACTAGTTCAAGCCCTGAGTCAAGTACACATATTACGCTGATTTTCTCATAAAATGCCGTCGCTAGTATGTGTGAATATGTATGTGTAGCTTAGATTTATACATTATAGGTGATGGTGAATATATTTCATGACAATTAATAGCCAATCGAATGTTTACAATACAATATTCACTGCTGTAGGTAAGAAAACATCACAAATTAATAGTTTTAAATTTTTTTTCAAGAATTTGAAAGGCCGATTTAGTCGCCCGGCTAATTCTACAAATCAACAGTTCACCGGAAAGGTGGCGCTGAAAGGCGTTTCGTTGAATACAAACATACATACAAGTAAAACTTTAATGTTTGATTCTAAACTTTAGAATGTTATCCAGCGAAAGGCAGTTGTGGTACACTTGTAAGTGTCTCCTCACGTTTCCCCTAAAACTCATCTGCATCTGGGGGGTTGGAGGTGATCAGTGGTATGGCGTCATTCTCTAATGCTAAAGATAACGGGTTCACTCCCAGATCAGGTAATATAATTTATGGAAATTTGTTTCAGAAGAGGAGATCGAAGCACAAATAGAGTTGTCCGTGTGCAATGAAGATAGTCCTTAAAAACAAAACCATACAAATCATCTAATACTCGCCTCCGAACATGTGCCCCGCAGTTTGAGAACCACTGGTATAAAAATCGTGTCTTGTGCGTAACATGATTACGTGTCTTATCTGACAGTTTAAGAACCACTGGTATACAAATCGTGTCTTGTGCGTAACATGATCACGTGTCTTATCTGACAGTTTAAGAACCACTGGTATAAAAATCGTGTCTTGTGCGTAATATGATCACGTGTCTTATCTGACAGTTTAAGAACCACTGGTATAAAAATCGTGCCTTGTGCGTAACATGATTACGTGTCTTATCTGACAGTTTGAGAACCACTGGTATAAAAATCGTGTCTTGTGCGTAACATGATCACGTGTCTTATCTGACAGTTTAAGAACCACTGGTATAAAAATCATGTCTTGTGCGTAACATGATCACGTGTCTTATCTGACAGTTTAAGAACCACTGGTATAAAAATCGTGTCTTGTGCGTAACATAATCACGTGTCTTATCTGACAGTTTAAGAACCACTGGTATAAAAATCGTGTCTTGTGCGTAACATGATCACGTGTCTTATATGACAGTTTAAGAACCACTGGTATAAAAATCGTGTCTTGTGCGTAACATGATCACGTGTCTTATCTGACAGTTTAAGAACCACTGGTATAAAAATCGTGTCTTGTGCGTAACATGATTACGTGTCTTATCTGACAGTTTAAGAACCACTGGTATAAAAATCGTGTTTTGTGCGTAACATGATCACGTGTCTTATCTGACAGTTTAAGAACCACTGGTATAAAAATCGTGTTTTGTGCGTAACATGATCACGTGTCTTATCTGACAATTTAAGAACCACTGGTATAAAAATCGTGTCATGTGCGTAATATGATCACGTGTCTTATCTGACTGTTCTGTGACCACTGCAAGTTTTCGTCTTTTTATTTGACTGTAGAAATTACAAATAAATGAAATGAAGTTTCATGGCAGATACTGCTGTAAGGCTCAGCTTCGTTGTTAGATCAATGTATGACCTGCTACCGTCGGCCACCAACCTTGTGAAATGGGGAAAGTCGGATAATGAGCAGTGCTCCCTGTGCCAGGGGAGGCAGACACTTGAACACGTGCTCTCAGCGTGTAAGGTGTCATTAGGGCAAGGGCGATACACTTGGCGCCATAACAAAGTGCTAAATGAGCTTGCTGCGACAATAGATCTGGCAAGGATGAAGGCGAATAGCAAACCCAGGCCGAGCACCGCAAATACATACTTTCTGAGGGCAGGAAAGTCAGCACACCCCAAACCGAGTAAACCTGGTAGCAGTTTACTATCTCTTCTTGACTGTGCAAACGACTGGGAGATGGCGGTAGACCTACCTGGACGAGGGGCATATCCAGAGAGTATCAGAAAATTGCGGAGACGGCCGGATATAGTGCTTCATTCTTCAGCAACGCTTCAGGTCATACTGATTGAACGGACCGTGCCATTTGAATCCAGATTAGACGAGCAACATTCGTTCAAAGCGGCCAAGTATAGTGATCTGGCAGCGGATCTGAGACACGATGGGTGCACTGCAAGGGTCATGGCTGTTGAAGTGGGCGCAAGAGAGTTTGTGGCTGCATCAGTGTATGATTTATTGAAACTGTTGGGGCTGAGGGGACAGTCGAGAACAAGGGCACTGAAGAGGCTTAGTGAAACTGCCGGAAAAGGCATCAGGCTGGCTGTGGAACAACCGCAACGGGCAATGGAAATCGTGATAATAAACGCTGCGGTACAGATAACACCAAAATTTTTCTAAGTCCACAATAGTTTTTTGGTGTACTAGTGAAAGGGCTGTGACTGATGGACAACAGGCGTCGTATATTATAAGGGGTGTCAGGCACAGAATTTCAGTGGCTAGCGCGAAGTGGCTAGGCTCGTTGGCTTCGCGCAGGTGTGTGCCCTTAGTTGTGATGTGCGACGGAACGAACGGAATAATTTGTCTTCTCTTTGTTACTTTCACAATTGCCTCCACGGCTGGCGGAGTTGTGGATATTAAGGTTGCTACCATAAGTGAAATGGGTTCATTTTCGATACAGGACAACAGGAGGCTGAGACGCTTTGGAGTCATGACCCAAGTGGGCCCGCCCCCCTTAGAGTGTAAAGGAGTATATCGGGCCGAAACACTTGTCGGACGGGGGGACTGCATCTGATGATCAGATTGCTTCCTGTTGTACCGCTCTGTAAAGAGTTTCCTATCTTATCATTGTAAGGGAATGAAATTCTGACAACTTCCCTATACTACATCTCAGCTTTAATAAGTGATGTGTCCACTACACGTCCTCTCAGCTTTAATAAGTGGTGTGTCCACTATACGTCCTCTCAGCTTTAATAAGTGGTGTGTCCACTACACGTCCTCTCAGCTTTAATAAGTGGTGTGTCCACTATACGTACTCTCAGCTTTAATAAGTGGTAAGTCCACTACACGTCCTCTCGGCTTTAATAAGTGGTGTGTCCACTACACGTCCTCTCAGCTTTAATAATCAGTGTGTCCACTACACGTATTCTCAGCTTTAATAAGTAGTGTGTCCACTACACGTCCTCTCAGCTTTAATAAGTGGTGTGTCCACTACACGTCCTCTCAGCTTTAATAAGTGGTGTGTCCACTACACGTCCTCTCAGCTTTAATAAGTGGTGTGTCCACTACACGTCCTCTCAGCTTTAATAAGTGGTGTGTCCACTAGACGTCCTCTCAGCTTTTGTCGCCCCTATCTCAAAAGTAATGTCAGATACACATTTTTACAGGTGGATAGACTGAAGCCTCATTTTGCAGTTGGGTAGGAACGGCATCATTTTATAGAAGGGTAGCTGGGCGTCACGCCCCTTGGTTTTGAAAGACGTCATAAATGTTCCTCAATGCTTAACATGCACGCCATGTGTATATTGTAACACCGATCCTTGCCTAAGAAAAAAAGACAAATTTGTCACTTTATTATCTGCACACGTCGCAGTTCACATCCGGGCTTTTATCATTTAATTTTTCTCTTTACTCCCCATCTAGCCTAGAATCACCAGAGCTGGTGGTCCTATGGAAAAAACCCTGCACTAAAGTCATGTATGTGCTCGTGCACAGGTGGCTTCAGTAGCAATTTATTTCCATGATGAGGTTGACACTCCCATACACAATCTTGTATTAGTTCCCTCTTACGACATTCCGGATGGAGCTATAAGGCTTTTCTTTCATTGAGAGACTTCCGGGAACTAGAAAGGTCACCAATAGAACAAGAGATAAGAAAACGGTGTTGACGTTGGATGTGACATATATAGAGACACGCAGCTGATGGTATAACAATTGTGACGGTACGCCATATTCGTTCGTCCACTTTTTATATCCATCATTGTGTGATTTTCTTCTTCGCCCTATCTTTTACCTATGTCTATTTTTTCGTCGGGTAACGCTAACCTAAGATAACACCCATATTTTAGAGTGAAATCAGTTCAGCGAGTCGATTACAGTATATCAGGATAGTAATCACCTTATCAAATTAATATAAGACGCATAGGTGAGTGATACAAATCAAGACACCCTTCAGTGCTGTTTGGTTTTTTAAAAAAAAATCCCGAAATTAAATTTCGCGGGGCAAATTGTTTCAGCTATAAAGACTCGAGAGTCTAAGACACATGACTTTTTTCCCATTTTCATCACTCAGAGAGGAAGAGACGTCAGAGAGTAGATAGAAAGATTGTAAACATGTGACGGTAAAAATTAAGCAGCTTTATTAAATTAAATGCTAAGAACTTTAATACTTAATTATAATTGTAGTTAAAGAATCTTCCCCATGTGTTAAAGCTAGGCTTAGTTAATTAGTAAATATTAGTAGTTTTATATTGGGAAGACTGCATCTACACTGATGCGTTTAAGACTATCGACATAATGGTTTAAAAACGCCTGTATACCCTTCATAGACGAAAGGAGTGAGTCTTGGATGAATCTTGTGTTGATTTTTATTTGTGTGTTTAACGTGTAGGCGTGTGCTTACTTATGTAAAGCTGATCAGGCCGACAACCTCATCATGTAAAGTTGATTATCAGGCCGACAACCTCATAATGTAAAGTTGATTATCAGGCCGACAACCTCATCATGTAAAGTTGATTATCAGGCCGACAACCTCATCATGTAAAGCTGATTATCAAGTCGACCACCTCATCATGTAAAGCTGATTATCAGGCCAATAAACCTCATCATGTAAAGCTGATTATCAGACCGACAACCTCATCATGTAAAGCTGATTAGCAGGTCGACAACCCCATCATGTAAAGCTGATAATCAGGTCGACAACCTCATCATGTAAAGCTGATTATCAAGTCGACAACCTTATCATGTAAAGCTGATTATCAGGCCAACAACCTCATCATGTAAAGCTGATTATCAGGCCGACAACCTCATCATGTAAACTATATTGCCATATACACCATCACTGCAAGTGGTGGTGACAACTGCGTGTGGGTTTCCTCGCAAAGAGTTAACAGCAGAGTTAGCTCCATGCTCCACAGGTAGCAGAGAGGCAAAGAGTTAACAGCAGAGTTAGCTCCATGTTCCACATGTAGCAGAGAGAGGATGATGACGTCAAGGTGTAAATAATTATAAGTCAACACTGCTATTCAGATTGATATACTGTTGTCTATTGTTCTGTGATTCATTTGCACTCTTTCGCTCTGCCAAAATAATTTGATCTGCATTGCTGGTGTAGCCATGTAACTGTTCTTTGTTTTATCGATCTGGGTGTTAGTGTTAGTGTTTGTATTTGTGGAATTCAAGTTTAATCCAACATATGCGTTGGTCAGTCTGACAGGTGTTTGTCTCTTTTGTAAAAGAAGAATTTGCTCTTCAGTGAAAAAGTATGTTCTTGGTATTTGTTTCAGTAGATCCAAGTGGATGAATCTTAAGTGTAGAACTTTCTTCTGTCGATGGTTCTCAAGATGTGTCAATGTTGTATTATATCAGGTTATGTGTCTTCTCTTTTTCTGGCGTGATCGTATAGGTTTCGTGGTAGAAATATGAGGCTATGGGCGGCCTCCTCTCCGAGAGTTTTTGTTGAGCAACCTTATGATGACAAATTTCTGTTTGATGGAGATGATTTTTACAATATACGGACGTTAACTGACACTGTCTATGATGATGGAAACTCGACAACATGTAATTCTGCAACGAAACGACAGGAACATAAATAGTATATCACAAGTCCATCTATCTTTTAAGTATTTATTAACTGAAGATTTCTTTATATCAATTCCTCTATTTTCTCATTCCAAATGTTTTACTATAGCAGAACCGGGTAATGCATGGCTGGTTATTTCTGATTAACATAAGTTAGTTCTTATTTCCCTTTTCTATTTGACGTCTACCAAATATTTGTAACGACTAGTTTTGTCTCTATAGTTACTTCAGATATTTGGAACGACTAGTTTTGTCTCTATAGTTACTTCAGATATTTGTAACGACTAGTTTTGTCTCTATAATTGCTTCAGATATTTGTAACGACTAGTTTTGTCTGTATAGTTACTTCAGATATTTGTAACGACAAGTTTTGTCTGTATAGTTACTTCAGATATTTGTAACGACAAGTTTTGTCTGTATAGTTACTTCAGATATTTGTAACGACTAGTTTTGTCTCTATAGTTACTTCAGATATTTGTAACGACTAGTTTTGTCTGTATAGTTACTTCAGATATTTGTAACGACAAGTTTTGTCTGTATAGTTACTTCAGATATGTGTAACGAATAGTTTTGTCTGTATAGTTACTTCAGATATTTGTAACGACAAGTTTTGTCTGTATAGTTACTTCAGATATTTGTAACGACTAGTTTTGTCTCTATAGTTACTTCAGATATTTGTAACGACTAGTTTTGTCTCTATAGTTACTTCATTTAATTGCAGCTGCAGCGGTTCTCATCTATGCGATGTCTCTGGTAGCAAAAATGATAAAGTCTCGTTAAAGTTTGATAAGCTGTCAATATTTCTCTGGCAGAGCTGTACTGTTTTCTTAGGTTTCTCTAGGTTTTTGTGGAATAGTTTTCAGCGTTCTGTTTGAGCAGGTATTACTACTAAATTGTACAGACATTTGTTCCCTCTCCTTTGTTACAAAAAACATTCACCATAGACGTAATGCTTGCTGTTGAAGAGGTGCTGTCTTTGGGGAGATCTCTTTCTTATTTTCTTCAATCTAAAATTTTGAAGTTCTTGTGACCGAAAGGGTAGCACAAGTCTCTATTTCTCTGCTCTGCTCTAACCTGCTCTGTCTCCTCCTTCTGCCCCTTTATCCCTCTACATGTTTAGTAATCGTTCTCACGCACTCTCTGCCGGTTGACAGACATTCTATCTTGTCAAGTCGTGCTGACCGTATTATTTTAATATTTTGAGTGCGACTGAACGCTTCTAAACCTGTTTTAGTGATTATCATAAAACTGAGTTAGGGACTTTTCCTATATATTATGAGAACCACTGCTGATACGAGCTATCTCAGTCACCAAGTACAACCTATTCATAAACCATTTTGACATACAGCGGGTTACAGCGATCTGCCTGTAGGGCAGTCACCTTGGTAACTTTTTATTTAACATAAAGACTAACTGATGCTAGTAACTTTCTATTATGCAACATCCATACAAGTGCCTGTGCTTCGCACGCAGCTACAATGGCCTGAGATGTTGTGCTCATAGCCATAGGCTAAGTTCAGAGGAAGATGAAATGGTGGAGGAAAGCAAAAGTCCAGTGATGCCTACATCAGGAGACAAACGATTTACGAGAGATACTATTTTGCATTTTTCTTAAGTTTCTGATACTAGTTACCAGTAATCAATTCTAGACACCAACCATAAGAGGTGAGTCTAGAGGACATTCAAAGCTTCAAAATGTGTGACATATACTCTTGCAAAAAAAAACGTTATTCCAAAAGCCACGACTCCTGACGTGAGAAGGATAAGTCAAGAACTTGCTGAGCACCAGCAGCAACTACACCAGACTCCAGCAGCTACTCATTGCTGCTAATTGACAAGTAAAGTTCAAATATCCTAGCTCAGTGCATGGACTCCTTATAATTCAACATATATCAATATCAACATATAACGAAATCAATATTCTCCCATAATAAACCAACCTATTGAACTTATTTTGTTTGTCTGTTAAATTAAGTATTTTAATTTTAACTTTTTGTTTCCTAAAGTACTTCATAAATAAATTTAATTTAACCAATTAATACTCTTTAGTGCCCCAGGGAGCATAGGCCTTCAACAAACACCCGCCAATTCCTCGTGTCCAAGTTCTTTCCATGTTTTCCTCATCATTTTCACTTCTGTCTTCAGTTCTCTATATGTGTTTTTGATCCTACCTCTTCCTCGCTTTCTCTGAAGATTCTAGATACAAGGACATGCACAATACAACTGGAGACAGACTCAACGGGTACTTACTTACTTATTCGTTCCCTTTCTACCGTGAGGTGTAGAGGTTTGGAAGAGAGAGCGCCAGACTATCCTATCGGCTTTCTTCCTCCTGTCCTGGCTCCTTCAAAGATTATCTAATGTCCAGCGGACTCTGGGTCGTCCTGGGGGTCTGGATCCCTGGCAGTTTGTTTCCCATGCTTGTCGTGGTAGTCGATCTTCTCCCTTTCTGCAGACATGGCCAAACCATCTTAGTTGGGACTGTTCTACTTGGGTCTGCAGGGAATGGGATTTTAGACCTCGACTTATCGTCTAACTAAACGGATGACCGAGGAAATTAAAGTCTGGCAGGAATTTGTCGACGTATCCTGTCGAAGAAGATGAATATTGTTAAATGAAACTATAATTTGTATAAAGGTCCTGATCTTCTGAGGCGATTTCAGATTGCCTCCTGTTGTAACGCTCTGTATAGACTTTCTTATCAGTGCTTTATAGTTAGATCATTGACAGAAAAACTTAATGATCAGACCAGAATGTCTTTTATATTTGGACACGCGCCCTAATATAACCGACTAGGTTAAACGAGACGCACCTCGCCAATACGAGGCAAAACGTTTTTTTTTTTCCTTTTTAAAGTTAAAAAAAATACCATTGACAATTAGGAAAACAAATTGTGGTAAAGTGGGATGTTATAAATATTTATAGGGGACTTAGTGTACTGACTGAGATCAGCTGTGAAGGTATCTGTATCTAATAAGTGTAGTGTAATACAGGTGACCTTACTTGCTACCACATATTTATATCTCAGTCAGAATTATTCTGGAATATTGTGATGACTACGTTGAATGTCTAGGGTTTTGTAAATGATGAAGTGTAAGTCACAACAATAACAGACAGATAAACACTTTAATTTATTCCACCACACTTGACAACAGTTTGACACTCACATACGTATAACACTCTATGAGACTATCTTAAATAAGTCACTGATAAATTTTCAAATATTCATGTATTAAGTACTGTTACCAATGGAGATCCTGATTCAATTACACAGTGAACCAGGAATCATAATATATTGTAATCACAATTTATATGTACATAACTTATAAATATGAATCTTGTAGTGACATATTTTATTAATATTATAATATGTGGGTCAGTTGTGTAGTAGTTCTATGAGGTAATACTGGTTTTATATGTCAATCTAAGTTGTTATTTGTCATCATAACTTCAAGTGTTTGTTTCTGTTGGAACTAGTATTGGAGATGTTCTCAGTTCCTAACATTAAAACAATTTATTTCCCCTCTTAGTTTATATATTGTCAGTTTTAGAGGGGCATAATGTTGAGCTCCGCTGGCCACAGATTCTTATCTGTCGTGATGGCGGCAGGAAAAGACTCCTCTGCTCGATCGCCTCCCTGTGTTCTGGAGACACCACACTGATTGCTATATGGACCAAGGAGTATGCTGTCCGCCTCTGGATTCAGCAAAGCTCTGACCAGGTGCTGCTCAATAACTTTAGGACCACGGTCCCTGAAACAAGAAGGTTGTACCTCCTACTTCAGAACTAATTTATAATACCCTTCCAGACTGACCACATTACATAACAAACACTGAGTTCAGAGCGGTAGGCCAACTGTCAGCATCATCGGGGGGGGGGGGGGGGGGGGGGGGGGGGGGGGGGGGGGGGGGGGGGGGGGGGGGGTATAATAATTTTCACCAGTATACTCCTCCCTAATGGTTACTACGCCTCTGCAAGTCCAGCATTATTTCTTTCCAGTCAATAAGATAGGTGTCAGTGTTCTATTTGTTAATTCCATGTAGTTTTACTTTCCTCTGACACCTTCTGTTCAGGTTGGAGCAACTTATATATATATAGGCCTGGCCTCAGGTTCGCTACTGAACCACGCACATATACAGACATAAATTATTAATTTACATTCAATTTTCATTAAAAGATATCAAATATTGCAAGCTTACCACAATTCATGGAATAATAATAAACAGATACGTTGACTGGTGAAGAATAATGGCACAACTTATGGCACAAATTCCGAGCTGCCTCTGTCTCAGGCTTTTATTTATAAAAATATAAGCTGATGCTCAACGCACTGTTGCTTTAGAAAGTATTTTTTGAAAATCTGGTGTGGAACTGACGCGTCTAAGTGACTATATCGACGAGTCTAACCAATCATGCCATGTTTACCCAAGCGTTTGAAAAAACAGTACCCTTCCATCCGTCTCCCCTAGCAACGAAAAGTAGTATTTATAGTCCGACTAATCGTGTTTAGCCTTACATTTATTTCTACCCAATCAAATAGTAGGTAACATGGGGACCTCTTTCCGTACAATGGTGGTGTGAAAATCTGTCACTGAGCGATTCTGCTTTTAGGTGTTGTCTGACAGCACCATCATTTTATTTTGGCTATAACTTGTTAATTCCTAGACTATTTGCATAACACTTAACATATTCTTTGTCAGCAAGTCACAAGGAACCCAAATATACAAATTTAAAAGGGCTAAGTGGCTGCGTTCAAAATATGTATTTTCTAGGATAGTCGTGTATTTGTTTTTTTATTTTTTTTATGTTTAGAACCGCCACCTGTCCTGCTGTACTGTCAGACTAATGTCAGGATTTCAGACATAAAACAGTGGAATGTCATGTTTCCTAATAAGCGTTTTTCAGGTTTTTTAAACATAACTCTCTTTATGGGTAGTGTTTTTTATCACTGACGATTTGAAAAAAAAAAAAGCTAGTGTTTGTGGCCTTACACGCGTGATGGTAGTAATTGTGTATCGCGACGCGTGTTTAGTGTTGCAAGTGTTCTGTTTTTTGCCCCTCCCCTTTCTTTCTATCTTTAGTCCATCTGTCTTTCGTTTTTTTGGTAACATAGTGTATAAAATGACATGACTGGAATTTTAAATCTAGGTCAACTTGCGTATCTCAAGGTTTTCTTAGAAAGGCAGTACACGTTTCATTGAAGAAAGCGTGTAGAGATGCAGTAGGCTTTTACTATCATCGTGAAACGTTACAATTTTGCAGACGGAGCATAGAAAAGGGGATCTCGATTACCGTCATTGTGACAGCACTGTTCTTTACCATTCTTCTTTCCTTTTATTAAATTTATTTGTTAGGCTTTACATTTACGTTTTGATTTATATATGTGGATTAGAATTTCTCACGACAAATCCTCCCCGCTTAAAACAGACGTTATATGTCAGTCTATAATTCTATATACACATAGATAAATTTCTTATTATTCCTGGGTTTTAGGGTGATTCTCATCACACGGATGGCGGCTTAAAAAATCCGCTCCCAGATTGTTTTTTCCACTTATATACTCTATGGAAAACTCATAGGGCTGGATCAATAAAGACCAACGGAGTAATCTAGAGTTCTCATGTCTAGCCTGTGCTAGAAACGACAAAGGTTTTGATAAAGTTGTTATTTTATTCCAGTTAGTGATATCCACCAAAAGATAAATATAAGTGGATGGAAGCAGACATCATCATCATCAGTTGATAAGATCTCTATGGTGTTGTTTGCTCCACTGTAGTGTATGGAATGTCAACTTGACCTACGCAGTGGTGTGTAGACATGGATTGAGTGTATAATGTGCGAATGATAATAAGGGTTCGTGGTGTTGACAAATGTTCTTTTCTCACACTCATGTATGGCTGGAAGTCATCGACACCAACGACTGTGTACCTTTCTACAGTTTAATTGGACGTATACACTCGACAGCACAGATAGTGACAAATCACAGGTTGGCATAATACATCATAGTACAGTGGATAAATGGTCTTGCAATGTTACATGGGCACTCGTGTAGAATAATTGTATAATGGACTGTCAGTAGCCAAGCACTCAGTATCGCCCATACATATATATCAACTGACTTCACTGACTGAGCACGTCAGCTTATAAATAATATTTCAGATGGCTTCTAGACCTAATCTCGTCTAGCGACGATTCTTCAACATAATGTTCAGCACATATTTTTCCATATAATAATATTGAACCGCTAGCAATGGGTTCTCAAGTGTAGCAGTGATCTCTGGACTAATCAAGCGATAATACGGGCATCCCTTTTCTCTTCTTGAAAGTCACTACATGTTTTGGTTCCAAGATGGCTTCACTCGTGAGCTGTCACTCACGTTTGGATACAGATAATGAATCTGTCCTAAAGTTAGTCATTCATTAAATCTTTCATTGCTCTGTAGATTTGGTCATGAACAATTGACTGCATTCTACAGGGTATAGTGCTGCTAGGAATCGAAGTCGTTTTCATCGAGTCAAATATATTCTCTTAGACATTCAAATCGTACCTATCGAAAATGGTGGCTTCGTACGAGAGTTCATAAGAGTATCTTTTATTACCTTGGTATCAGAAAAAATGACTCTGCCATTCCTTGGCAATACGAATAAACACTGGGGTAAAGCATACACGATAGGTCTAGACGACTATCACTTTCCCCACAAATACTGAGATCACTTTTTCCCCGGCGACAGGCCGACATAGAAAACACAGTCCCTATCAGGACGAAGCCAAATCACACCACACTCTAGCGACACATCCGCCGAATAGCCTTTGACCTCCCTAGAGACAACAGAACATATAGTTCGACTTAGATATGTAAAGATATACAGATATAAGACAGACTCGTCCTACTCAGACAAACAATACACATAAATTCAGGCCATAGATATTCTGAAGCAAGAACAATCTATTACTACCCAAACAAAGAATAAATCGCAGAAAACTGGATTTATCCGCGGAGTTCGATCGAAAAAGCCGACACAACTTTCAAGGGAAGTAACTCAATAATGACTTTTCCTTAAGCACTATTTTGTTTACAAAATATTTGCGAACATAACAAGTATACCAATGTATAATATTGTAAGATATCAAAGACTGCACGTAACAGTCTTACCACACCTCCCGGGAAAAAAAAAAATGGAACTTTTTTTTTTTTTGAAATACATCTAGGAGCAACGTACAATAGGCTCACAACGCATGAATAATGCGCAGATGAAAATATCAGGAATACCTATAACGCCTAATATGAGGCTAAGTCGACTTATCGAGCGACTGGTGAGAATGTGTCTCATAAACTGAGAGAAATTATTTCTCTACAAGTATATTTTTCCAGGAAGGTGTCATCAAAGTATAATACAATTCTGGCAATTACACAATGCCTAAAAAAAAATTCATATCATCATTTCGTATTAGATATCTTAAATTTATGATTTATGAAGAAAAAATCATCAAAGCACAGCGGTGAATAAACATCAATGAACCGCTATGTAGTGATACAATCATTATATTATTAAATTACGAATGTGTATCTATCATGATATAGAAAAGGAACTACTATAGAACTAGACATATCAAGAAGTCTAAGCCCTAATAGTTATGTGGAATCATGTGGGCATCTTGACAGAATGTCTGCCATCACATTATCTGATCCACGAATAGCTCGCACAGAGAAGTGAAAAGGTTGAAGAGCAATTGCATATCGAGTAGACCTCGAGCTCTTCAAATTTTTACTCTGTATAGCAGTAAGAGCTTTTTGGTCAGTTTCTACTATGAAATGTGCGCCTAGAAGGAATCTCTGTAGTTTGAGGATCGACCAAACCATAGCTAATAGCTCACGGTCTAAAACCGAATAATTCCTTTCTGCCGCATTAAGTTTTCTGGAAATATACATTACAGGATGCAGAGTTCCAGAGTACTCTTGCATTAGTGCCGCTCCAATCCCAGTGGATGAAGCGTCACTACGAAGAACGAATGTCTTATCTTTAGTGGGTAGCACTAAAATAGGTGGTGTTGAAAACAATGTTTTAATCTTATCCAGAGAGCATTGGCATTCCTGAGACCAGTGGACCACATTAGGCGAACCTTTCTTTAGAAGTGTTGAGAGAGGTGCCATGATAGAGGATAGATTCTGAATGAATCTGCCATAAAATTGAATAAGACCTAACAGACTTCTCACCTGTTTTTTTTTAGTCTTAGGGATTGAGATGTTAAGTATCTTACTAGTATTATGGTCCTCTGTCTTTAGGAAACCATGACCAACTCGGTGGCCTAGGAAAGAAATTTCGCTAAAACCAATATAGGCTTTAGAGGGTTTCGCTGTCAGGTTGTGCTCACGCAAAGTAGACAGCAATTCATCTAACCCCGAATAGTGATCTTCCCAAGTATCGCTGAAAAGACAGATGTCGTCTAGATATGCAATGACATCTGACCGATAAGATAGGATTCGGCGCATCATGCGTACGAATGTAGCTGGTGCGTTCATAAGACCGAAAGGCATAAAATTCCATTGGAACAAACCTCTAGGTGTTGAAAAAGCCGTGAGAGGTTTGGCGCGTTCAGATAAAGGAACTTGCCAATATCCTTTAGACAAATCAAGTTTAGTGAAAAAATGAGATTTGGAGAGTCGAGTAAGTAGCTCTTCCAGTAAAGGCATAGGTTCGGCATCGAACTTCGTTACTTGATTCAATTTTCGATAGTCAACGCAAAGACGTATGTTATTGTCTTTTTTTTTACGCACAATAACCATCGGCGAAGAATATGCAGAGGTGGATGGTTCGATTATTTTCAAATCTATCATCTCATCCAACTCTTTCTCGACCTGTGCTTGAAAATGTATAGGTATAGGATAAGGTCTAACCCTAATAGGAGTGTGGTCAGTTAGAACAATGTCATGTTCAATGACATGCGTTTGTCCAGGGATGTCAGTGAGTACATCCTGAAATGTTTGCAACATAGTTGAAACTTGTCGCTGTTCTCCTAGAGACAAATCAGGAGAGACAGTAACGTTCTTCCATGATTCACTAGAATGAAGTGGGATCATTGGAAGAGGAAGATTTACATCTGAAAAACTTGTTTCCTCATCCTGTATCACGGACAGTGATGAGTAATGACCATGTTGTACTGGAGAATTGTCCGTTGCTTGGAAAATGGGTTGCAAATAATCCGGACGTTCATGGAATTCAGTAAGCATATTGATGTGGAAGGTTTTATGCTTCCCATCAATATCGACAATATAGTCGACATCGGAAATTTTCGATATTATATCGTACGGACCTTTCCAAGAAATAAGTAATCTGTTTTCCCTACAAGGTAGTAATACAAATGCTTTGTCACCAGGACAAAGTTGTCGTAAGCATCTCTCTTATTGGCAAATTGCCTTGCCTTCTGTTTCGCAAATTCAGAAGAAGAAGTTGCTAATTTGCATGCTTCGATAATTTTTTGTCTCAACGCGATGACATATTCGTAGGATGACTTTGTGTCATCGTCAATATTGTCAGATGTTATGAGATCGTGAAGCAACGACATAGGGCCACGCGGACGCGCGCCAAAGACGAGTTCAAAGGGAGAAAATCCTGTATGTTCAATGGGTACCTCTCTGTAAGCGAAGAGGGCCGCAGGTAAAACTCTGTCCCAGTCTTGAGGATGATCCTCAGTTATCTTCCCCAGTAAGTTTTTAAGTGTTCTATAAGGCGTTCGACCATACCATTAGACATTGGATGGTAGATACTACTTAAAGATCTATCTATCTGAGGGGTAGACACTTGATCCTCGTATCAACGGACCAGTCTGACAACGATTTAACCCCACCAACGGGAAAAATTGGCAAATAGGCATTGCAAATCCTGGGAGAATGGGTTGGAATAATCCCTAACAAGTTAGTAGAACACATCATAAAATGGAATGAGAAGGTTTAATTGTTAAATGGACCAAATGATCTTGTCGACAAGCCAACTTCATCTTTCGCATTGATATCGTACGGACCTTTGGTAATAAAGTAATATTCTTTAAAGATAATGGATCAGGATTTGGACAATAAATTCCTATGAGTTGTCACCAGGCCTTCAAAAGTTTCCGTAAGCATCTTTCTTATTGGCAATTGCCTCTTCATTTGCAGCAAATTTCAAAGAAGAAGCTTGAATTTGCAAAGCTTAGAAGGCCATCTTTTTGGTGTCTCATCTGCAAGTGACATATTCGTAGGATGACTTTGTGTCATCGTCAATATTGTCAGATGTTATGAGATCGTGAAGCAACGACATAGGGCCACGCGGACGCGCCAAAGACGAGTTCAAAGGGAGAAAATCCCGTATGTTCATTGGGTACCTCTCTGTAAGCGAAGAGGGCCGCAGGTAAAACTCTGTCCCAGTCTTGAGGATGATCCTCAGTTATCTTCCCCAGTAAGTTTTTAAGTGTTCTATTAAGGCGTTCGACCATACCATTAGACATTGGATGGTAGATACTACTTAAAGATCTATCTATCTGCAGAGTAGACATTACTTGAGACATGGTATCTGATATTAGTTGGGTGCCATGGTCTGACAATATTTTCTCCGGGGAACCCCAGACGAGAAAATATAAGCCAAAGAGCATCTGCAATATCAGCAGTAGTAATGCTCTTCAGAGGAATAGCCTCTGGCCAACGTGTGCACATATCAACACACGTCAAGATAAACTGATGTCCTCTGGCAGACTTGATCTTAAATGGACCAATAATGTCTATAGCCATTTTTTGGAACGGCCGAATAGGAATGTCCGCCGCCTGAATGGGTGCAGCATGCCGTGGACCTTTGGATTTAACTTCCTGACATACTTTACAAGATCGACAATAAATCCGTATGTCCTTGTTTACCAATAACCAAAAGAAAGCCGCAAGGACTCTTGACTTAGTACGGGAAAAACCCATGTGTCCAGCACACTGAGAGTCGTGAGCGTGCTGCAAAATTTTAACTCTCAAATTCTTGGGAACCAGGATTTGAGAATGACTTGACGTAATGGAGTCTTGAACCATACGTACAAGTACGCCATTCTTCTTTGTAATCCACGATTTACGACTTGTGTCTTTATTCGGATCACCTTTAGTTGCAAGAATGAAGAATTTCTTCAGAGTGGGATCATCTTCTTGCTGTTTTATAAACGAGTCACGAGAAATTACCAAGGGATTATCTTGGTTATGCACTTCATTATCTTCAGTAGATGAAGTTTGAGGCATATTAAGAGCCTGAGCTCTAGTGACTACAGCGTTAGCAATCTGCATGTTTTGCCTTTCCCACGTGGAAATTTGTTGCGGAGTGCATTCCTTGACTCCATGAATGCGACCGATGATGAGGTCAGCGATCGGATTCGGAAGAAGACATGCGTGTACATCTCCTGTAAAGAAAGGAGTAGCAATCCTAATGATAGCAGTAGAGTATTTCTCTAATGTGCCGCCAAATGTTACACATTTGACTACTTGTCCAGTGGCACGGGAAGGATCTACGAGTGACTGCCTAACACCAATTGTGGTGCATCCAGAATCAAATAGCACAGAGACTGG
Source organism: Oreohelix idahoensis (assembly GCA_024509875.1). Lineage (NCBI taxonomy): Eukaryota > Metazoa > Mollusca > Gastropoda > Stylommatophora > Oreohelicidae > Oreohelix > Oreohelix idahoensis. Next base: position 6,360 of record JAMPIV010005277.1, on the reverse strand, counting down.
ATTGTTATTCACTAAACCCTTATGTAAGACAAGAGAACCTCTTCCATCATGCGCGACTGATGCCGGAAGAGCAGGAAGAGGATGGCCACAGCTTAAAGTAGACACTGTGGTTGGCTCAAATAAACGTTTTGCATTGGGGGCACTGAGATGCTCTCCCAAAAATCAAAAGCGGCACATGCCATATTACTAGCATCATTATTATCTTTACTCTGTTTATAGGCTTCATGGGACTCTTGTTGTACAGAGTTTGCCTGAAAATGTGGTTTATGTCTTTTGTTTTGAGATCTACCTCGGTTATTATCACCTCTGTAGTTATTGTTACCTCTATTGTAACCCCTATTTGGGTTTGAGTCATAGTTCCCTTGGTTACCATTATCATATTCATTATAATGAGTATCTCTGTAATTATGATCTTGTTGACTCCAAGACGGATAACCCTGATAGTTTCTATAATTACTTCCTCTACGGAAATTCCTATAATTATGACCACCCCTGTGTCGAGAGCTATCAGGTCGTCTCCAGTTCTTTGAAGAAGAACCCTGAAATGATTGGTTACCTTGGTTTTGATAACTATTATGGTTACCTTTTTTTATCAAATCTGTTTTGAGGTCCCTGAAATCTGTGTGAATAATTGGGATTGTATGGTGTTGCTGAAGCAACTGGCATACTCTCCTTAATCTTAGTGTTGCCAAAAGTCACGTCGGGGTGTGCAGTGACATATTGGGAACAATATTCTTCCATTTCTTTTAGAGATTTGGGTTTACGCTCATGTATAAATTCAAGGAAAGGTTTGTTCACACATGACATAATCTTATCTCTGAGCAACAAATCCATAAGTCCTTCATACGTTTTTTTTTCTGTTTTGGAAAGCTCAATCCAACGATCAACTGTGAGACGTGCCTTTGCAGTGAATTCTGAGAATTCTACACCCGTCTCAGGCACCATCGTTTTTAATAAAAGGCGATAGCCTTCCTCACTTAGCTGATATTTTTTTATCAAAGCCGCCCTAATGACATCATAATTATCCTTATCTGCTTCTCCTACACGGCATAATCTAGTCAAAGATTCACCTTTCAAGTTTTCTGATAATTGATTAGCGTATTGTGATTTATCCACATTATGTGTACGACAAGAACGTTCAAATCTATCCAGCCAGAATGTAATATCGTCACTGGACTGATTGAACGGTGGAACCTTAACCTTGTAAGTAGAAGGTTTACCATTACCACTAGATGCCTGATTAACATTACTCATACTTGTCAATCTTAATTTCTCCAACTCAAATTCATGTTCTCTTATTGCTTTTTTTTTCTTCAGCCTCTCTGTCTAATCTTTTTTGTTCAGCTTCCCTGTCTAATCTTTTTTTTGTTCAGCTTCACTGTCTAATCTTTTTTGTTCAGCTTCCCTGTCTAATCTTTTTTGTTCAGCTTCACTGTCTAATCTTTTTTGTTCCGCAGCAGCTTCTCTTTCTAATTTTTTTTTGTTCAGCTTCAAATCTCCTTTCCTCCACCTGCATCTGCAATTTCTTTTGTTCAGCAGCAGCCTCAGCTTCTCTTTCTAATCTTTTCTCTTCCGCCATAGCTTTTCTCTCTTCTGCAGCAGCTTTTTCTCTTCTGCAGCTAATGCTTTGTCATATTGAGCAACAGCCCATTGTTCTAATTGTTGACCAGTTTTATCAAGGGCTTTCCCTTGTATAATGAAGTATTCTAATGTAGACATGGTGTCTAACAATAATACTAATCACCTGAAATAATAATAATACCACAAGTTCTTAATGACTTGATTAATCAGTATACTATCCCAATATCTGTGGGTCACAGCCTTAATAAGGTCTTGTATAAAACAGTAATAATAATCAGGTACTGGTTTATACCATAATCCAAGTGCAGTGCACAGGCAATTGTGTCTTATGAAATATACCTATATAAAACATATGTCAACCAACAGAATACATAAAGTACAAATAGGACTGACAATACAAGAACGTTTGCAGAAATCAAAATAAATCAAATAGGGAAATCAATGAAAATAATCACTGAATCTGCAAAGAATAACAAATGACGTCACAGTATATGATGAATATAAATTGTGAATAGAACTGAAAGATAGAAAAGGTTAGACCAACAAATTACAAACAAATCAAAACAAAACTAAAGAACAAAGAAATATTACAAAAATAACAATAATTACAGTCTTCACAGCTAACACAAAAGCAACAGTTGTCGCAGCAAATTTTCAATCAAGAAAATTGCACCTATAGAAAAAGCCCACAACGGACCCTCTATGACGTGGGATATTCTGTTGTGAGGACGCCGCCCAACCTTAAACACAACCCGCTGACATAGAAACTAACATACTATACAAACAAATAACATGTAAACATAAATATATATAAATTATGTGTATGATAGTATGTGTTGCAAAATAGGCTCAGTTTTACAGTAATGGCAAAGTTATTTTTATGAAAATAAAAAAACTGCCACTTTATTCAATTAAACATTCTGGCCTTAAATATTAAAGTTCATATACAGAAAACAAGAAGATCCATCGATGAAAATAGGACTTCTTAGTTCACTCATACTGTCTTCCTGTTAATATTGACAAGAATTGATCCAACTGTTCTGTGAAACTCTGTAATGTCTAATGTAAAAATGTCAACAACGCTGACCTACATACTGCATTCACTTGACAGGTCACGTGACAAAGTGTTGACAAATAGCAAACCAATACTGCAAGTATGTCGTATCAGCCACAGGAAACGGTCTGGTATCGGTAATCTGTTGACTTCTGAACTTCTGCGAGGTCAAACCCAGAAAGCTGGTCCACCAGTTGATAAAGTCCTCTATTTATTCCAGTTAGTGATATCCACCAAAAGATAAATATAAGTGGATGGAAGCAGACATCATCATCATCATCAGTTGATAAGATCTCTATGGTGTTGTTTGCTCCACTGTAGTGTATGGAATGTCAACTTGACCTACGCAGTGGTGTGTAGACATGGATTGAGTGTATAATGTGCGAATGATAATAAGGGTTCGTGGTGTTGACAAATGTTCTTTTCTCACACTCATGTATGGCTGGAAGTCATCGACACCAACGACTGTGTACCTTTCTACAGTTTAATTGGACGTATACACTCGACAGCACAGATAGTGACAAATCACAGGTTGGCATAATACATCATAGTACAGTGGATAAATGGTCTTGCAATGTTACATGGGCACTCATGTAGAATAATTGTATAATGGACTGTCAGTAGCCAAGCACTCAGTATCGCCCATACATATATATCAACTGACTTCACTGACTGAGCACGTCAGCTTATAAATAATATTTCAGATGGCTTCTAGACCTAATCTCGTCTAGCGACGATTCTTCAACATAATGTTCAGCACATATTTTTCCATATAATAATATTGAACCGCTAGCAATGGGTTCTCATGTGTAGCAGTGATCTCTGGACTAATCAAGCGATAATACGGGCATCCCTTTTCTCTTCTTGAAAGTCACTACATGTTTTGGTTCCAAGATGGCTTCACTCGTGAGCTGTCACTCACGTTTGGATACAGATAATGAATCTGTCCTAAAGTTAGTCATTCATTAAATCTTTCATTGCTCTGTAGATTTGGTCATGAACAATTGACTGCATTCTACAGGGTATAGTGCTGCTAGGAATCGAAGTCGTTTTCATCGAGTCAAATATATTCTCTTAGACATTCAAAATCGTACCTATCGAAAATGGTGGCTTCGTACGAGAGTTCATAAGAGTATCTTTTTATTACCTTGGTATCAGAAATATGATTCTGCCATTCCTTGGCAATACGAATAAACACTGGGTAAAGTATACACGATAGGTCTAGACGACTATCACTTTCCCCACAAATACTGAGATCACTTTTTCCCCGGCGACAGGCCGACATAGAAAACACAGTCCCTATCAGGACGAAGCCAAATCACACCACACTCTAGCGACACATCCGCCGAATAGCCTTTGACCTCCCTAGAGACAACAGAACATATAGTTCGACTTAGATATGTAAAGATATACAGATATAAGACAGACTCGTCCTACTCAGACAAACAATACACATAAATTCAGGCCATAGATATTCTGAAGCAAGAACAATCTATTACTACCCAAACAAAGAATAAATCGCAGAAACCTGGATTTATCCGCGGAGTCCGTTAACAGGTTTTCGATCCATGTTGTTGCGAGACTTAAAATGGCCTTCCCATACAGTATAAAAAATTGAAGATTTCTTTATCGGCCCATATTACTGCCCGTATGACTTATTTCTTTGTTCGCTAGTTGAGTTAGGTTGTTTGCATGCTGTTAGATTTAGCAACGTTCTGCTTGTCATATATATGCCACTTGGAGGGCTTAGTTCCCATCCAATGCATATGATTTCTGTAGATCAGAGATTGCAACCTAACCCATATTACTGGCATCACGGTTATTTACTATGGAATTCTTGATGCTTAAGATCAGGTAATTTCAAAATAGGTTTACTTGTGAGCTTTTCCTTCAATTCTAGTAAGCATTTCACATTGTGGTGTCCATGTAATTCGATCTGGATTTCCTTTACGTGTCAATTCAGTTAACGGTGCACATATGGAATTAAAGTTTTTGATATACTTTTGGTAGAAACCACATAATGAGACAAAGGATCTCACGTCTTTCTTGGTTTGTGGTCTCGGGGCTTTCTTTAGTTTCTCTAAATTCTTTGGGTCAGGGGTCCCATGTTTCCCGTGATGAAACTGGAGTGTCCCTAAAAATTCTAATTCTTTACATCCAACGCAACATTTGGTTGGTCGGGCTGTTAAATTCGCTTCTCTAAGTCGATTAAACAGCATGTTCAGAGAGTCAATGTGTTCCTCAAATGTTTCTGTTGCTATAAGGATATCATCCATGAAATTTGTGATACAGGATTATTCAGAGGGTCCAATAATTTTCTCATCATTCTAGAGAAGACACTAGGTGCATTCTTCAATCCAAATGGCAATCTATTAAACTCATAGTGTCCTTCTGAGGTACTAAAAGCTAGGTATGGTCTAACCTCAGGCTTTACTGAAATCTGATAGTATCCTTTACTCAGATCCACTTTTGAGAAATATTTAGCTTTATTTAGCCTGGCAAACAACTGATTTGTATCCGGCAATGGATCCACCTGTCCTTCTGTAATAGCATTCAGTCTCCTGTAATCTATACAGAGTCTATGTTCTCCAGAGGGCTTCCTTAAGAGTACAACACCGGAACTATACGAAGATTCACTGTGTGAAATAATTCCTTCCTTCAATAGATAGTCTATCTCTTCCTTCAAAGCTTTCTCCTTAGCAAACGGAATCGAATATGGTTTCATACAGACAGGTGTGGGGGTCTATCAGTTTCATATCATATTCCAATAGGTTTGTATGCCCTGGTCGGTCCGTTAACACCTCTGCATGATTATTTAGAACCTGTTGCACTCTCTCTTTCTGAGTTTTCGTTAAATGTGTACTGATTTTCACCTGTGCTGCTGTCTCACAGGGGTGTAATGGATATTCAAATGATGAAAGTGGTTCCTTTTTCATCTCCATGGCGATGGACAAGGTTAACAAGTGTGTCTCTTCCTGATGTTCTCTTTCCAAATATTTCTTCAGGAGATTCACATGATAGATTTTTTCTTTCCCCTTCTTATCTATCTTATAATTTGTTCTAGACACCTTCTCTAGAACTGTATATGGACCCTGCCATCCAATTTGTAACTTATTCTGACTCCCGGGCAAAAGAAGCAGTACTTTCTCTCCCACAGCCAAATTTCTGTCTTTAGCCTTCCTGTTATAATAGGCAGCATGTTTCTTCCTGGCTTGTTTCAAATTTTCATTGGCAAGTTTCCAGCCAGTTTTAAACCGAGTGGTCAGCTCATTCACATACTGGTATGAAGATGTAATGTTTTCCTCTGCTTTTTCATCAGTCCACGTTCTTAACAAAGCTACATATGGACCTTTAATTGTGTGGACCTATTTGTCCATGCACCGGTATGGTCTCTTCCACTCGAAGCTTTATAGTGATGATTTTTCCTTCCAGAATTATCATTCACAAAACGACCGCTACCAATTTTTCTTTTGGGGCTTTCTCCCCACTTAAAATTCTTGATGAGAGATTTCCTCTCTACATCTTCTTCCTCCAGTTTGTTTAAGTCCGATTGAGGGATTTTCGGCTTATCCTGGGGTAAGACATCTTTTTGCACTCTCCGCATAGTGGCCATTGTAAAACAGTTAAGTGATGCTTGTCCGTGAAAAGGGGCTTCCCATTCCATTTGGTCCACTTTATCAAATCTATTTTTCTTTTTATTATCAGGCCTAATTTTGCCCGTGCGT